>JAFVLL020030140.1:0-26991 GCA_021397915.2 Tor tambroides | reverse complement strand
TATATAAATATATTGTGGAAACTTAAATTCCTGTAGAGCTGCTTTGCAACGATTTGTATCGTAAAAAGCGCTATACAAATAAACCTGAATTGAAACCTGAATTGAAAATGTCTGGTGAGTGGTGCCAAAGGTTAGTGCTCTATTATATAATTAATAATGGTATGAAAATAACGGAACGCACCACTTACACTAAACCCTACCCTAAAACTAACCAATAGTGTTAACAAACGCAAATGTGAGAAAAATATTCATTTGCTGAAGCAACCATACCATTTTAGATTGCTTCTTTAAACTCTTTTATCACGTGTCCTAAAAGTGTACAGATGTGCTGCTGTACCAGGTGAGCTACAGAGCAAGTTTACTACTTCTGAAATGACATATAGAGCTGATTTTGTGCGGTTCTTGTGTGTTTTTAGACTTACTTTAACTACATGATCCATTCATCCATTCTCCAAACCGCCGATCCTCTTTAGGGTCGCAGTCTGCGTCAGCGTCTTGGGTCATAGGCAGGGGACACCCTGAACAGATGGCCAGTTTGTCACAGGGCTTAAAAACATGAGGTCCCTGTGAAATTATTAAATAACTGCTTAGCTCATTATCACAAATGTCCATGACTGTGCTGAAAAAAGGAACACTCTGGAGAAGAACTTATACCTGAATTGCAGTATGCACCAGATGTAATGACAATAGTCATATCTGTGATTGCTGATGCTACATAATGGCCCGGTTTCACAGACGGGACTTAGACTAAGCCAGGATTAGACCATAGTTCAATTAGGATATTTAAGTAATTTTTATACATGTGCTTAGAAAAAAAACCCATTACTGGTGTGCATCTTGACACACAGCAAAGGCACTGATATATTTTAAGATGAGTCAGGGCAAGTTTCTTTCAGTTGAAACAGCTCAGATTTACATTTTAGTCTAGGACTAGACTTAAGCCTTGTCTGTGAAACCGGGGGAATAACAATAATAAATCACAGTTGCAGCTAAATTATTTATATGATTTTAATGACTAACTAAGCATTAAAACTTGATAAGGACTAGATGATAAAAATCCTTGTGAGCTTTAATAAAAACATTCAGGTTTAAGCTCCAGAAGAAAGCCTTAGTGCCGCATATTTACTGACCTCAACAAAACGAGAGCAAATATCCTCCACTTTACTGTACTTCTTAACCACTGCAACAAAGGTTAATGATTACTAGATACGTATTCAACTTATTCTCATGACCTGAATTTATATGCACACAACTAAATAATCTGACTGTGACTGATAACCTGATAAGAAATAATTGAGCTGGCACACACTTGCTGTTGACTAACCTACTTATCATCTCACAGGAGCTGAACAATGCAGAACAGTGTGAATATGTGCATTTGTCAGACTTTAGTGTCTGGACCATACTGTTCCTCTGCCCGCAAGACCTGGTGAGTTTGTTTAGTGTTTCTCAACACTAGTGTGAGGCACAGTCTCGTCTTGTCTGATTCCTTCATGTCTTGGATTCGAGGACTGAGAGATACTTGAACATATTACACACACCTGCAGCAGGGAATCGGTACAGTGCGTCATTAGAAACAACACCGCTATCTGTCTCTGTCCTGACGGACACATGAACAAGAATCTTGATGACACCATGCAATCCACCTTATTTTTAACTTAAGAATGGACTTTTGTAACTTAAACATGCTAGGCTTTCACTTCCATTTATTTAAGCTGTACAAAAACAGTCGGTTGTGCTGCTTTACTGGTATTTGTTATCATAATTTAATTTATTATAAACACACTGGTTTGTAGTGTAAAATAGTTTTACTGTTTACTGCACTTTTTGTCTTGTAGTTATTTACCTGTACCTATATACTTCCATACAATCAACTTGATAATAATCAGGAATGCATCATGTTCCATTGCTAAAAATTTGGTGACAGGAAGACAAAACGTCTGTTTCTGAAATCTGTCTTGGTTCTACCGTGCTAAACTTGTACTTTATGCATTAGGCTAATCTCTAATTAGTCATAGAATAGAAATTAGTCTTAGACTCATAGCCTACTGTAAAATATGGAATCCCGTTTCCTCCACTGACTAAAAAATAATGTAGCTAATTTCGACATTTTATCACACAATTCTGATTTTTTTCACGCAATTGGAAGTTTACATCTGGCGATTATGTTTTCTTTTCTCAGAATTGTGAGATATAAACTCACATTTGCAAGTTATTTAAATTCTGAGGAAAAAATACTTACTTTTTTCTCAGAATTGCAAACTTACATCTCACAATTCTGACTTTATAACTGACAATTGCCAGCTTATATCTTGCAAATGCGATGAAAAATAAGCTCAGAATTGCGAAATAAAAAGTCGCAATTACCTTTTTTAAAATTTTTATTCAGTGGCAGAAACGGACTTCCATTGTAAAATACATAAACAGACATAGGGCCAGAATTACTAACAGCTTTCTCCAGCGTAAACCATTTTTGGTGTTAAAACAGTACTGTCAGGATCTACTAAAGACGCGCAGTGAAGCACTAGCGCTGAAAAGGCGTGGACACAGTTATTTTTGCGCCTGACCTTATTGAATATGCATTTGTAGGAGTTTCCCTTTCAGACGCAAAAATTATGGGAGGAGAGTAATCAAATAAATCACACAATGTGATTTACTAACATCTGCACTCATCAAATTACTGGTATTTGCGCCATTATTTAACGCCCAAAAAAGCATGTCTTAAAGCAGGCGCTAATTTGCGCTGCTCGTGGTAGATTGCGCTGGTCATTACGGAAATGATCTGGCTGCGTCTGTTTTCTTTAATGTGTGCATTGTCAGTAAATCACACGCAGAATTTTCCCCTCCCATCGGCGCGTTTATATAATTGCACTCTAATGCTAATTTGCCCTGTTTAGTAAATCTGGCCCTTAATGACTAAACATTAGACACAAACAGACATACAGTAGTAGACTAATCATTGAATGATTACTTAATTAAATTAACTGTTGCCTGAAACCACATTTCTGCAAAATACTTTGGTTCTTCCATTTTTTATTTTTTATTTTTATTTATTTTTTGCGAAATTTGCAGTGAGTGAGGGTAAAGGCACATTCAGATTTAACGTGGCGACGTTAGCATATCGCGGCAATTCGGGAATGAAATGTCCAGTGAGTGGCGCTAAAAGTTAATGTTCTAGCGTTAAAAAATAACATTTTAAATATCTTAAATAGGTGACTGATAATAACTTTTGTTGCTGGATAAAATTGTTGTTTTATTTGTTTATTTCATTGTACAATGAAATAACTAAATGAACTGTTTAAAAGGGGCTTTGTTCCTTTTCTCAAAACATGTTTTGTTCATATGGGACAGTGTGATTGCCATTTCAGCGTCACAGCCCATATGTGCTTGGATTATACACATTTCAGATATCATACGAAACAAAGTGATATATAGTGACAACATGAACTACGTGCCCTTCTCAAGTTTTGCTACATGCCACCTAGCATCTCCTCACAGACTTCATGTTCCCCATGAGGCCTCGCACAGACCTCACATGAACATGTTTATCGGAGGACTCAATCAGAACCTGCATCCTCTGGCCTCTGTTAAAAACCTGACAACATTCCTGAAGAGACGTCCTCCTGTGATCTCACCTGATTAGCCCACAATCACACGTCACTGTTTTAAAATGCCATGAAGAGTTGTCTTTGCTAATGGTCTATTATTAGCCTCTGACACAGAGGATGGGAGAGTGCATCTCTGGTGAAGGGTGTGGATGGTTAAACTCATTGTTTGTGTGCTAGATTAAATGTTGCTTATCACGGACATTGAGAGGAATTAATCTAGCAATGTTAGCTCTGTGTTGACAACATCTGGCATTTGAACAAGGAGAAAAATAACTTTATCTGTACTTACGCTATGTTTGACTTGGAATGGTATTTAAAAAGGTGATTTATATCAAGTTGATTGACAGTTATCAGGACTGTTCAAAAATTTGGGGTTGGTAAGATTTTATATACTGTATTTAAATTTAAAATACCTGTTTTCTATTTGAATACATTTTAAAATGTAATTTATTTCTGTGATGAAAGCTGAATTTTCAGCATCATTACTCCAGTCTTCAGTGTCACATGATCCTTCAGAAATCATTCTAATATGCTGAATTACTACTCATTTATTATTATTAGTAGTAGTAGTAGTAGTATCAATGTTGAAAACAGTTTAGATTCTCTGATGAACAGAAACTTCAAAAGAACAGAATTTGACAGTAGAAATCTTTTATTACATTACATACATCTTTATTGCCACTGTTAATCAATGAAATGTTCTTGCTGAATATAAGTATTAACTCCTTATGCTGACCCAGAAACTGCAGTGTATTAGTTATAAAATAGTAACTAGCAGTTAACATTGTGAACAAAAGACCCCCACAATAATAAATGATAATTTCATCAGTTTATCAGTTATAATAAGAATATTTATTGGTAATGCATTAAATTTAAGAAGTGCAAAAATTATATGCACAATTCTAACAACACCAGGATAAAATAAAACATAGAAAATTATTTCTTTAAAAAAATATATTTATTATTTTAATATTTATTTAACAAAGAAGTCTGACGGGTGTTTTGGCAAGCTATTTTTTTTTTTTTTTCACAGATTGTGTGTGTGTGTGTGTGTGTGTGTGTGTGTGTGTGTGAGTGCATGCCATACAATGCATTATTATATAATACACCACAATCTTTCATGTGTAATTCAGTGAAAAACATTTTTTCCAAGTTCAAACAGCTTGGCTGCATATCAATAATAATAATCAATTTATGTGATGCAGGTGTTTCTAGGAGTCCATGCATTCAGTGATCATTATTGACATTTTTATTACTGTATTTATAGTAATAGTGTATAAAAAGTGGATGCTGACTTCTAGTTGGCTTAAAATATAATGGGTTATCAAAGACATAGTGTCCATAGTGCCACCAGCACAAACTGTGCTATCAATATGAGGCCTTTACTTCCAAACAACGTTCTGCCAGGAAACAACAGAATTCCCAGCATGAATGAAATACAGAAACACAGTTCTCCAAGTTTCTATTCACACTTGCCTATTCAAACAGAAGTTTTCTTGGGACAAATGACGAATGTAAAAAAAAAAAAACAACACACAATATGATGTTATGAGAGTATTTTTTGTTGCTCGACACTGAATGGAAACAGTGAAAGCTGACTGGACTCTAATGAAGAGAATGTAGGCTACTGTTGTGCTGAACTTCATCAGATAAATAGAATCTATCCTGTTGTTTATGTGGTCATACTAAAAATATGAGAAATCATTCTTAGAACTACAAGAGCTTAAATTGCTTGTGAAACCAAAAATGCGATTTACAGTGCGAGATACAGTTTGTTATGAAAAACAGTGGATCTAGTTTCCATTGTGCTCTATATCGCTTTCATCTGTCTCTGTATGTAACACAAAGGCAGGTACTTCAGTGGGAATTAATGTGTGACTCAACCCAGATCATGCATTCTACTGTACATTATCTGCCCAACTGTCAGACACACAGCATGTTTATTTTTCCCTCTGTGGTGCTGTCATTGCTTTGAGTCTATAGTATCTGCGGCCCACACTTCAGGGGTCTGTCGGGGTGCTGTTTTGCACTCCGAATTTAACCCGTATTCTGTTTATTTTTGGCTAAGGTATCACAGTTTATCACTGAGAGGATGTAGCGGTTGTCAAACGGTCATTGTTCTGTTGGGCATAAACATAGACTGTAGGTTATCACCTCTTGAATGTGATTTATTTATTAGTGTTTTTTACAGGAGCCTTCAGAAAAATTCCCTGCTTATCATTTATGTGGAAGACTGACTGAATGCTGTTTTTTCTGTGATGTAACAGTGAAGTCATGTAACTTTATTACTGTACATATTTCATTCCTCAGTGCATACTGGAAAGCTATTATTTACATATATCCTTATGAAAAAGAAGGACACTTTAGCATAGTTTGAAAAGATAATTATTATGGAAATAATGTACTTAAAAACATATTCTTCAGAGTGAACTGAATGTAATTTATATTAAATGCAATTAGCTGAACTTTTTTTGACCCACTTAAGCACTTAAATACATCTTTATATGTCATTTCATATTATTGCTTTTGTCTTTGAAATGTGGTTCAGGTTTACTGCTGAATGTACTGATAAACATTTATGATTAACTAAAATATACTTTATTGTCATTTCTATTGATGTAATGTTGAATAACAAACTACAGTTCAATTGACAATCAAGTACTTTACATGTACTTTAATATGTTAGTGAACACATCGGAATAAGTGCACATCTTTAAAACATTACTATATAATAAAAAAATGATTTTAAAAACTTTACTCTAATTCTACAAGTACAGACTCTTACAAATATATAAGATTTGAAGTACAATATAAGTGCACATTCAATGTAATTAAGCACACTTTCTAAATTTCTCTATTATTAATTATTTTTCTACTTTGTGATTGTTAGGCCTTCTTGAGAACTCATATTAAATATTAGGTGTACTATCCTGTTAATAGAATTAGCTTAATAACTTGTTAAATGTAGAAAGGACTAAATTCTGTCTGCTGTATTCACTTCACCTCATTTTTTTTTGTCAGAGTGGGAACTGTGTTGAGAGAAAAGCCGATTACTTTGGAGACTTTCCCTATTTTCCTTCCAGCTATGCACAGACAATGACTTTAGATGTATGAGTCACAAAGTTATTTTAGACACAGATTATGACTAGTCCTGGATTAAACAGCACTGTTAACTGTAAATCTGGTCCTGATGTCTAATTACTTCAGTCTCGGACAATGCTTCATGCATGTCTGGGAGTCTAGACTGATAGATCCGCTTTCACATCACAGACTGTAAACTGAAAGTGTGTGAACTCACCTTTTATTGCCAAAGAAGTCCATATCTGAGCTACACAAAATCACAGCTACATGAACAATATAGTGTAATATCAAAAATGAGCACATAGACTGTGATTTGAAATGGACTGTGGTCGATGATTTCTGCCTGCGATTCTTTGCGGGATCATGATGAATCACTTCTTGTTAAGTCTTTGAGGAATGCATTGTTTACTTTAAACTGTGTGACCTGATAAGGCTGGAATGTCATCATGAGTTGCTCTTTACAATAATTTGTATGGTCTAAAAAATTAGAAATGATGTGATAAATTATCGTTGGATCTTGAAATGCAGTGTAGACTAGTAGTTCTCAACCTTTCCCACATTTTTACGCATTTAGAGTGTTCAGATTATTTGCATACATTAATAATAATTTATCATTTCAATACTGTTACTTCAATACTAAATCATTCTTTGGCCATCTTGAAAGTTGCTAAAGGCCCCCTGGTTGAGGATCACTGGGGTTGACTGATTATATAACTCTGCCAGATGTAACAACAGCTGTTTTAGGGTGACAAAAGCAGTTAGACCATTTAATGAGAACAGTTTATTCTCTGTGAACTGGTCAAGAAATGAGATGGTATGATGAAGAGATCTTAATAGCCATGTGTTTTCATAACAAATTCTATTTATTTTTAAGTAAGAACCCCAGTTTGTGTAGCTTACACAGAATTTATGTAGATGTTTTTTGACACCGGACATTCCTGCAATATTTCACATGGTTTTCCACCCACTGTATTCATTTTTGTGTAGGCTGTTGTTATAAAGTTGTTCACTGTAATAACATTAAAATAATAGTTCACCCAATTTGCTGAAAAAGTACTCACCCTCAGGCCATCCAAAACGTAGATGAGTTTGTTTCTTCATCAGATTTGGAGAATGTAGCATCACATCACTGTCTCACCAATATGGATGCTCTGCAGTGAATGGGTGCCGTCAGAATGAGAGTCCAAACAGCTGATAAAAACATCACAATAATCGACATGACTCCAGTCCAGTCCCTAAAACAAGTTCAATTAAAAAAATAATGTTAAGTTGGTTCAACAAAACATTATTTTTTTAATTGAACTTGTTTTAGTCTTGTATGGATCTGAACTAATTGCGTGGAAAAGTTTACTTTAATTTAATTAAGTTCACTGAGCAAGCTAAGTTAAAACATGGCTTATTGCTTCATAAGGACTGGAGTCATGTGGATTATTGTGATGTTTTTATCAGCTGTTTGGACTCTCATTCTGACGGCACCCATTCACTGCAGAGGATCCATTGGTGAGACAGTAATGTGATGCTACATTTCTCCAAATCTACAGTGTCTTGCAGAAGTATTCTTTTTTTTTTCACGTTTTGTTATGTTGCAGCTTTATGTTAAACTGCATTAAATTACTTTTTTCCCACATCAATCTATACTCCATACATCATAATGGGAAAGCAAAAACAGAACCGTCACAACTTTGTAAAATTTACAAAAAATAAAAAATCTGAAATAAGTATGTTGCATAAGTATTCAAACCTTTAACTCAGTACTTAGCTGAAGCACCTTTATAGCCTCGTCTTTTTTTGTTTGATGCGACAAGCTTTGCTCATCAGCATTTGGCAATTATCTGCCATTCTTCTCCTCACCTGTTCACCTCTCAAGCTCTGTCAGGTTGGATGGGGGCAGATGCACATTTTCAGGTTTCTCCAGAAATATTTGATTGGGTTCAAGGCCAGGCTGTGGCTGGGCCACTCAAGGACATTCACAGAGTTGTCTTTAAGCCACTCTTGCTGTGTGTTTAGGGTCATTGTCCTGTTTGAAGGTGAGCCTTCTGCCCAGTCTGAGGTTCTGAATGCTCTGGACTGGGTTTTCATTAAGGCTATCTCTATATTTTGGTGCACTGAGCTTGTCTTCTACTCTGATGAGTCCCTCAGTCCCTGCCGCTGAAAAACATCCCCCCAGCATGAGGCTGCTACCACCACACTTTACTTTTGGGATGGTCCTCTGCAGGTGATGAGCAGAGCTGGTTTCCTTCAAACATGATGCTTAGAGGTTCATCAGATCAGAGAATCTTGTTTCTCAGAGTCTGAGGGTCCTTTAGGTGCTTTTTTTTTGTAAATTCCAAGTGGGTTTTTGTGTGTCTTCACTGAGGAGAAGATTGAGTCTGGCCACACTGACATAAAGCCCAGATGTTGCAATGATGTTTGTCCTTCTGTAGGTTTCTCCCATCTGCATATATGATCATGGAGCTCAACTAGAGTGACCATCAGCTTCTTGGTCACCAGTCTAGACAAGGCCCTTCTCCATCAGTTGCTCAGTTTGGACAGGAGGCCAGCTCTAGGAAGAGTCCTAGTTGTTTCAAACGTCTTCCATTATGGATAATGAAGGCTACATGATTCTGTGAGCCTTCAATGCAGCAGAATTTTTTCTGAACTCTTCCCCAGATGTGTGGCTTGACGCAAACCTGTTTCTGAGCTCTACAGGCAGTTCTTTTGACCTCAGGGCTTGGTTTTTGCTGTTAGACCTTTTATTAAGATGTGTGTGCCTTTCCAAATCATACCCATTCAATTGAATTTGCCACAGGTTAACTTCACTCAAAGTGTAGTAACATCTGCAAGCAATATGAATGTTCCTGAGCTAAATTTCAACGGTCCAAGATAAGGGTTTGAATACTTATGCAATGGAATCATTTATGTTTTTTATGTATAATAAATTTGCAAAGATGTTAAAAACCTGTTATTTGCTTTGTCATTATGGTGTGTGGAGTGTAGATTGTTGTGGGAAAAAAAGTAATTTAAAGCAGTTTAACGTAAGGCTGCAACATAAAAAAAAAACATGAAAGGGTTTGAATACTTCTGCAAGGCACTGTATTGGTTTCATTTTTAGGTGAACTGTTCCTTTAATTTTATGCCAAACTATATCTTATTATATACAGGTGCATCTCAAAAAATTAGAATATCATGAAAAACTTATAAAATATTTTAGATTCACTACATGTAAAGTAAAACATTTCAAAAGTTTTTATTTTTTTAAATTTTGATAATTAGAGCTTACAGCTCATGGAAGTCAAAAATCCAGTATTTCAAAATATTAGAATATTTCCTAAGATCAATCAAAAAAAAAGGATTTGCAAATCAGAAAAGTTAAAGTTATTTAAAGTATGTTAATTTATGCACTCAATACTTGGTCGGGGCTCCTTTAGCACAAACTCCAGCATCAGTGAGGTGTGGCATGGAGGCGATCAGCCTGTGGCACTGCTGAGGCACTATTGAGCTTCAGCTCGTCTGTATTGTTGGATCGACTGTTTCTCATCTTTCTCTTGAAAATATCCCATAGATTCCAGGTCAGGCATGTTGACTGGCCAATCAAGCACAGTAATATCATGGTCAGCAAACCACTTGTAAGTGGTTTGGCATAATGGGCAGGTGCTAAAGTCCTGCTGGAAAAGGAAATCAGCATCTCCATAAAGCTTGTCAGCAGTTGGAAGCATAAAGTGCTCTAAAATCTCCTGGTAGATGGCTGCATTGACTTTGGACTTGATAAAACACAATGGACCAACACCAGCAGATGTCACAGCACCCCAAATCATCACTGACTTCAGAAACTTCACACTGGACTTCAAGCAGCTTGGATTCTGTGCCTCTCCACTCTTCCTCCAGACTCCAGACCTTGATTTCCAAATGAAATGCAAAATTTACTTTTATCTGAAAAGAGGACTTTGGACCACTGAGCAACAGTCCAGGTCTTTTTCTCCTTAACTTGAGTGAATGCTTCTAGCGTTGTCTCTGGTTCAGAAGTGGCTTGGTAGACTTTTTCCTGAAGACGTCTGAGCGTGGTGACTCTTGATGCACTGACTCCAGCTTCAGTCCACTCCTTGTGAAGCTCTCACAAGTGTTTGAATCAGCTTTGCTTGACAGTATTCTCAAGCTTGCGGTCATCCCTGTTGCTTGTGCACCTTTTCCTACCCAAATTCTTCCTTCCAGTCAACTTTGCATTTAATATGCTTTGATACAGCACTCTGTGAACAGCACCCCTTTCAGTAATGACCCTCTGTGACTTACCCTCTTTGTGGAAGGTGTCAATGATTGTCTTCTGGATCATTGCCAAGTCAGCAGTCTTCCTCATTATTGTGGTTTCAAAGAACAAGAGATAACCGGAATTTATACTGTAGGGATGGTCATTTAATGAAAGTAAAATATAAATATTCTAATATTTTGAGATACTGGATTTTGACTTTCATTAGTAAGCTCTAATCATCAAAATTAAAACAAACAAACAAACAAAAAACTTCTGAAATGTTTTACTCTACATGTAATGAATCTAGAATATATATGAAAGTTTCACTTTTTGAAATTTTTTTTTTTTGAAGTTATTCATGATATTCTATGATATTTTTTGAGATGCACCTGTATAATTATACATTATAGGAGGTATTTGAGCCTTGTTGGGTATAAATAAGCCTACAGCAAAGGTTGAGCAGCAAGCTGTGAGCATTGTACCCTTGAGTAGGTCGTTTAATGAGCACTTTCTATGGAAACAATGTGTACTGTGATTCCAACCTCACTAAACCTGTGTTCCTAATTATGACTTTATTCTCATTATTTTTCAGAAATAGGGAAGTGCCATTTAAACTTACCTATTCAGGTGTGGAGGTGCTGAGAAACTTGGCTTTGGGTAATACCACTAATGAGAAAAACCATAATGAATCATTAAATGAAGGTCATCAAGTGTTAGTAATACCTGCAATAATTTTCAATGGAACTCACAGTCTGCACCTATAATGCTTTAGATATGTATGCTTATTGAGGTTATATAACTTACAGTGTGTCATTAAAAGTATGATTAGTTATGACATGAGTGGGACGAGCCAGTGACCTAACACAGATTAAATATAAGATTACGCATTAATTAAAAGATTAAAAAGAGATTGAGTACACATATTGAAAGGAGTGTTTTTTTTTTATTACAGCACTATTGTACGTAGGTCAATAGCTTAGTAAGATTTCATTGAGAGAAGGTCAGCAGGAAGCCCAATTTTTTCTGACTGCTCATAACACTGATTTTCAAATTCACATTAGTAACTGAGACTAGACGTCTAAACGGAGCATGGGACGTCTAAATCCTGGTGGGACAGACATGCATTGTGTATATTTTGGGTGCTGTATTTATAGACGTTTCATGCACTTCATTGGCTTCATTTTCCTTCGTTTGTCTGCTGATACTTAAAATACTTTTTTTTTTTAATAAAGAATGCTTTGCTTTGTCTTTTATCTCAGAACGTTTCTATAGATTTCACAGATAAGGACGGGTGTGTGAGGCTAAATGTTTTTAGCTTGTATAAAAGCAGAAATGAAAGTGAGCCCATCCAGAGTCGACAACAGACTTTATACCATCTCTCTGTTCTTCTATGACAATGAACGGCTAATAAACCAACTCTGTAACATAACATGCAGTATGTTGTATCACATCAGCTAGTTTAATGTAACCTTTCTGAATTACAGTAACATGCTACTCAAATCTCACTTAGAGTATATCAGCAGGTCAGTGATTAGTAGTGTTTTAGATATTGTGCACGATTCTTAACACTCTTTTGATGTGAGGACCTATTAAAATACTCGCCGGGCAATCATCAGTTAGCATCAACAGTAGTTTAAATCATGTTTTAAATCTGAGGATGGCATGAGGAACAGGATATGTTTTTTTTGTTATTTTAGGAGTTGTTTTCCTTTGACCCACTTGTTATTAAAACGCTTCCTTCATGTCTGAAGACACTGCCAGAAAGAAAAATGCATGCTTTTTGAACTTTAACTTGCACATTAAACACAGAGTTGTACATGGACACAAATTCCACATTCACACAAGGGAGGATGGCTGTTATCTAACCTACACCTGTGCTTCATCTGTGAGAAACACATAACCCAGGCTTCAGTCACATATTCTCAAAAAGGTGTTCAGGTGCTCCAAGCTATTTGATTACTCAAGCTGTAATCATAAAAGCATAAGCAAGAACAATATATTAATAATTAAATAATATTGGCATATGCTTTTTGTCTTGTAGAAACCTGAGTATTGGCTAATCTGTTTATGGCAATCTGGTTAATGTGTTTACGTGAATCTTAATTTAAATCTGACCAAATTCTGTTTTGTATTGGAATTTGTAAGATTTTTTTAAAGAAACCACCTAAGTATCATCTAATATTGGAAATTCGGCTATATATTGGCTATATCTATTGGGTTAGAGGAAACCTATTTTTTTTTCCTAATTCTTCTCCTTTTTTTACGTATATAGATGAAAAACTCTCATTTTGATCCATGAAATAGTAGTTGCGTTGATCCCACAGTACATTCAAGATTTCAAGAATTTAATTCTCTGTAACTTGAATATTTTTTATGTCATATCTGTTAGTCTTAAGCGTTATGAGATAACTCATTTTTCCCCGAGATGTGTGGGAAAACCCCTCTGAAAGGTCAGAAGGAAACTCTGGAAAGGAAACAGTGCTTTACTGCAATCCATTATTTATGATTTCATACCAAAGTAAGAGAGAGTGACAAGTAAGATACCGAATGAGATATATATTCCCTTTATATATACATGTATTATGACACAACTGTAAATACAATGCAACACACTGTACATTGGTTAATTTTATTAAAATAAATCTCTTGATAATGTTATGTCATAATTGTGATGTGTAAATTCTTTAGCAAAATATGTATTAATAATAAATATAAAAACATGTGAATGACTAGATAAACACATTCTATACACATAAAACATCAATGGCCATTCTCAAACAATCAACTGCAAGCTGAAATCTGAAAGAATAAATGCAACATAAAACAAAAAATGTCTCCAGATAGAATTAAGACCATGTATACCTACTATTAATACCTTTACAAAAAAAAAAAAAAAAAGAAAAAAAAAAGAAAGAAAGGAATCATTCAGTCAGTTCACCCAGATCCCTCGCACTGACCCTGGCAAGAGATGAATCTCCTCTACTCTACTGGTAGTATTCATTAAAAATCTGATTGAATGAGTAAAATAGAGATTATAATAACAAGAGAGGACTAACTACTATGGCCAGTTTTTAACTAAGAAGATTCTTTTTTATGTTTATAAGAGTTTATAGATATCCTTAGTGGATACTACTAAGCTTTTCAAATTATTATTATTAGTAGTATTATTTTGGGGCTTGCAGTATTAAATATGGCCACTAGATGGCATGCGTGATTATTAAATCAAGTGATGCCCTCCTGCACTGATGTCCTGTGAATGCTGGATAACAGAGAGCCCGGAGAAAAAGCTCAAAACTGTGATTTAGAAACATATCAGACAGACAGTGTGTGAGAACTGTAGAGAATAAAAAAACAACAGCTCATGCTTTTTTTTTTTTTTAAGTAAACTTAAAATTAAATAAATAAATATTGAAATACTATACTAGTATTTATTTACATAGAAGTATTTATTTAGATTTTTGCATATACAGCTAAAGAACAAATGTAAAAGATGGATAGTGCTTCAATATTTGTAAATTGCTTTCAATTTATTTCTGCAAAGTTGACAAGTATATTTTATGTACAGCAACATATATATATATATATACACAACCGGTCAAAAGTTTGGGATCACTAATACTTTTAATATTTTTAAAAGAAGTTTCTTATGCTCATCAAGGCTGCATTTATTTGATCAAAAATACAGAAAACTGTAATATTGTAGAATATTATTGCAATTTAAAATAATGTGTTTCTATTTTAATAAACTGTAAAATATAATTTATGCCTGTGATGTAAAGCTGAATTTTCATTAGCCATTACTCTAGTCTTCTGTGTCACACGATCCTTCAGAAATCATTATCATGTGCTGATTTATGATCAGTGCTGGAAACTGTTGTGCTGCTTAATATTTCTTTTGGAACCTGTGATAATTTTTTTCAGGATTCTTTGATGAATGAAAAGTAAAACAAAAAGAGCATTTATTTCAAATAGAAATCTTTTCTAACAATATACACTACTGTTCAAAGGTTTGGGGTCAATAAATTTTTATTCTTTCTTTTTTTGAAAGAAATTAAAACTTTTATTCAGCAAGGATATGTTATGATAACAAAGATTTCTATTGTTAGAAAAGATGAATGGCTGATGGAAATTCAGCTTTGCATCACAGAAATAAATTATATTTTAAAGGACATTCAAATTGAAACTATTATTTTATATTGTAATAACAATTTGCAAGATTACTGTTTTTTTTTGTTTTTGTTTTTTTTTTGCTGTATTTTTGATCAAATAAATACAGCCTTGATGAGCATATAAGAAAAAAAAACAAAAAAACATTACAAGTCTTACTGATCCCAAACTTTTGACTGGAAGCGTGTGTGTGTGTGTGTGTGTGTGTGTGTGTGTGTGTGTGTGTGTGTATATATATATATATATATATATATATATATATATATATAAGAATATAACATTAAAATAATTTTAAAATAATTTTATTTTAGCAAATAAAACAGCATCTAACATTTTTTTGATTAACATTATTATTATTTTTTAATTAGAAAAGTTAAAAACTAAATTAACTAAAAATAGTTGTTAACTAAAACATAATTACACTTTTATTTTAGTTACATTTAAAATACAGGTATCAAATAAGGCACTATTTGACAGGTGTTTAAGTTTTTATACATATTTAATAGGCTACATATTATACGTATTTATACATAACAAATGTAAAAAAGGATAGTGCTTCATAATTTTCCATTTTATTTAAAGTTTATTTTTTATTGCTGTTTTGTTGATTTTGATTGCTTCCATTGTCCTCATGGAAGATTTGGATAAAAGCGTCTGCTAAATAACTAAATGTAATTTATCTGTAATTATGAAATGTCTATTAAAATACAGAAAAATAATAACATTACAATAATAATCATATTAAAATTAATTAACATTAACATTATATAGCAGCATATGTCACAACTTACATAGAAAATTGTATTATAATATGTCAAATAAATAATTTAGCAAATTAAAAATTTATAAAGAGGGATTTGTGGTCGCAACCTGGCAACCGTGTGATCTTTGCAAGCAAGTTCGAGCTTTTCCTTGTCACATGACCTGCCAGGCTGCCAGCTATGGAAAGCCATAACTAGGGCCCTATGATTTCCGCGATGCGGAAAACGCGGACGGAATCGCGGAATCCAGTCATAAAAACGGAATTTACAGATTAACGTGGAATGTGACGGAATTTGTCAAAGTTTGGATGAATTAATCAAAAGTAGGTCATTACACTTAAATCAAATCACGATATGGACTAGTATCTGTACATATTAAGCCGCAAAAGTCGATTTAAATATGAATCCTGTATGTTCTGCACGCTCTGTATGAATGGAGCAGACGCGCGGTTTTGTTTACTAGTTACATACACAGCGCGCGTGGCGCTCGTGGTGATTTCAGCAGCTGCCGTCTCAATGAGGACATAAATACATGAACAATATCTCCAAAACTGCTCTGAGAGTCACTTCACGAGCATTTTACCATTTCATTTGAGTAAAACTAGCATCATATCATATACACACAGTACTTTAAAGGTATTCACGGCAACCCGTCAAAATAAAAGTTCGGTTTAACTTTTTAAAGACATTGTGCCAGAAATAGGCTATATTACTATTATTTAGTAGAATGTACGTAATACTACTACTACTACTACTACTACTACTGTTGAAAAATAATACAACTTTATTTTTTTAAGAAATAATCACAAAATATTTTAATTTTAATAGTAAATCCCCTTTATTTGCCAAAAATTTAAATGTTTAATTTTCATTAATTAAAATATAAATTAAATCAATGTTTTTAGCCTTTGTCTGATAACCAGTAAAATTTAAATACACAACACAGAATTTCTGAGGGGGGGAAAAACATTTCATAAGGCTACTGTAAGAATAAATAAAAATTGTTTGTATGCATTCAAATTATTAGACATGCTAAAACACAGAATTTGGTAACAATAAAACATAAGGTGAGAAAAAAATAAAACATTTCATACTGCCCTAAACATGATGTCATTTTTGTTACACTTTTAATAAATTAATGTTAAATTTTATAAGTTTCATGATTTTAATTAATTAGACATGCTTTTTGATTAATAAAATTTAATTTGACCATTAAAAAGGAGTCCAGAAAAATTAAAACGGAAAAAAACGGAATCCAGAAAAATTAAAACGGAAAAAACAGAATTTAGAAAAAAATAAAACGGAATTTGGGAAAAAATAAAATGGATTTCATAGGGCCCTACATAACCGCCAAAGGTTCGCAGAGGAGGAATTCCAGGTGAGACACCTGGCAACCCGTGATCTCGCGCTTGATCAGAGAAGGTAGAAACCTGACAGTGAAGCGACTGCTGCGGTCGATAAACACGAGTTGACATCGGGTTACCAGCACTAACTCAACCCACAACAGCGCCATGAGAGGGTTTTGGATTAGGACATATTAATCCAAGGACATTTCGGATGTTTTCTTTACTTCATCTCGTCTCGTTTTGAGAGTTTGTGGACCTGACAGAGTTTGACTGACAGCCGCGAGGTTAACCTGAGGGAGCTGCGTTTAAAACTCTTCACGGATTCAGAAAAGTTTTATGGAGGGATTTTATTAATACATCCACACAGGTAATGCGCTTTAAGTTTTAGTAATGTCGTGATTAATAATAAACAAGTGTTTTTATGTTTTGAGTTGGTGTTAATGATTAGCCGCTAAATGCTAATAGCTCAACAACCTGTTGCTCTGTTTCAAAACATTACCAGCAAACAAGGAAATCGTGACAATAAACAGTTTAAAAGAGAAGATAAGCACCCGGATATACATAGCAAGTATTTTAAATACAAACTAGCTGAAGTATACATGTATAAATGAAGTTGTCACGTCATTTGGTTAATGATAAAGTAACTTCTTTTGAATCAGGTTAGCATCCGTTCAATGAGTCACCTTTCCAGCATCATGTCAGCATCAACACTGATTTATAGTCTCTTTGTTGAATGAGTTTCAGCCTCGTGACTTGTGATTCAGTCAGTTTGGGATGAAGTTTCTCCACTAAGAGTTGAAATGTAAAAAATTAATTGCATTCCCCACATGCTTTCTGTTGTCTTGGGCAAGTTTGAGCAGGTCCAGGTCGTGTTCAGGTAGACACCCACAGAAAGAGCAACCTCAGGGTTTGTTTTCTGCTGGAGACACATTGAACCCACCTAAAGCAGGACCTGGAATACCACGGTGTTGTCCTGACTGTATTTATTGTAAAGTTCAGGGAAGGTTGTATTTGCATTTATGCAAATACCGTGAAACTGAATGCAGTGTGAATTTGTTGCTGTTTGGTCCATCTGAATGCACAGTGGACTCAGAGTGAGTTAATCATAAATCAAAAATGTGCCTGATGCAGTGATTTTGTTCAGTCAATGGCCTAGTTCAAGCTTGAGTGTGTCCTATTTAACCTCCATTCATCCTGTCAGTGCATCTAATAATGAGTGTCAGACAATGCAGGATTGTTTAGTTCCGGTCAGAGCTCTTGATGCTCTTTAGGATGATGAAGTGCACCGTGAGCGTCCTGAAACTGCTGTTGTGATGTTATTTTAGTCGCCTGAGCTCAGGCTGTCTTTGAATGTTTCAGGAGCGTTGTGCAGTTGATGGTTAACTTGTGAGAGTTTAATGGCTAGTGAGAGGATTCGCACTGCAGGTTTTTATGCAGTTTTTACTCATGAAGGTGCTTTTCTGTCAGTTTTTTTTTTTTTTTTTTTTTTTTTGCAGAGTTTAAACTGACAGAATGTTCTCACTGGTCTTTTCCACAAAATAAAATCTAGTGTTTCCTTCACCATGCCACAATAAAATAAATTCCCTTACACAAGTTTGCAAAATCAGTTAAATCAAATTCAATGAGATAAAGCTACATGGTAAAGCAAAAATGAAAACACAACAGTTTACTATAAATCGCAAAAGCAAGCATATACAACTGTTCAAAAGTTTGGGGTCAGTTAGGTTATTTTGTTTTATTGTTATTTTAAATATAATTTAAAAATTTTATTATTTATTTGTTTATTTCAAAAAGAAATCACTGCTTTTATTCAGTAAGGATGCTTTAAATTGGCCAAATGTGACCATGAAAACATTTATATTACAAAAGATTTCTTTTTCAAATAAATGCTGTCCTTTTGAACTTTCTGTTAATCAAATAATCCTAAAAAAAAGTGTGATGGCTTCCGCGCAAATATGAAAAAAAATAGCACAACTGTTTTCAGCATTGATAATAATAAGAAATGTTTGATACTGAAAAGTAATGATGCTGAAAATTCTTTGATCACAGGAATAAATTACATTTTACAATATATTACAATAGAAAACAGTTATTTGAAATTTTAATAAGCTTTCACAATATTGCTGTTTTTACTGTATTTTTAATAAAATAAATGCAGCATTGGTGAGCATAAGAGATTTCTTTCAGAAACAACCCAACCCCAAACTTTTGAATGGTAGCAAATAGTGTGACTAGCATGGTCTGGATTAACAGATTATTTTTTTGAGGCGATTCTTGTTTTAAAGAATTGATAACATGACTTTCAACCTCTGTTATAAGAATAATTATGTATCATTTGCTGAATCTGTTTTTTGTTTTTTTTTAATGACAGAAATATAATTTTATTTAACGTGTGATAATGTTGATGTCAGACATTGATTGAGTTGATGTTCATAACTTTTTAAAAGCTTTATAAAAACAGTTGAATAAAAATGTAGATTGGTCAATTTGAATCCAAAAAATCAGACTAATTTCCCCTTGGCTAACTTCTAGTTGGTCATACTAGTTCTTAACACTCTTAACATAAGGGACTTTTGCACCGGAGGAACTTTTCATAACTATTGGTGGAAAATGAATCGGCACCGATAGTGAATTGCTGGAACAGTCAGTTATCGTCAGAAATCCATACCGATAGATTTTCCAGGTTGCCGGCACAGCTGAGGATGTCTGCTATCATTACACAGTGTGAGAGCGGCCTCTAGAGGCAAATCACTGATGCCTCTTGCTGTTTGTTTTGACGTGAGGCTGTGCGTTATTGCGTGTAGACAGCCAAATACATACAAACTTATGTCAAAATGCCCATCTTGCCGAATGTTCACGCAAACACAGTTGGCTTATATTAAACACGCTCAGTATATAGGCTATTAAGTGAATGTAAACCGCTGAGAAGCAAAACGCACGTGTAACTGTATATTAGATCTGTGCATGACGTCTTAGAGACCAGGGCTCTACGGTAACTTTTTTTATTAGGAGCACTTGTGCTCCTAATCAAAAAAATTTAGGAGCACAGTCAAAAATTTAGGAGCACAGACAATTTTAGTTTTTTTTCCCCTTTAATATTAATATTAATGTGCCACATAACATACACAAGTATGGAGAGCATGAGAAAAAAAATTCAGAAACATAGCTTCAGATAAACATTTAATATTTTCAGTTTCAGAAAAACAGTTAGACAGGCTGTCCTCAAAACAAAAAAATCATGCATAAATTTCATATGCACAAATACACTTTAAATATATTTGAGCACTACACTTCAACGTCTGTACATTGTACAGACGTTGAAGTGTAGTGCTCAAATATATTTAAAAGGACAGTTCACCAACATAAATAAATTCTGTCATCATTTACACACCCTAACAGGGCTCTACGCTTACTTTTCTTTTTAGGAACGATTGTGCTCCTAATTTAAAAAATTTAGGAGCACCTTCAAATCAATAATCAAAAATTCTGATCAAAAATTAACCTTCCCATTACGAGGTGATATTTGACTCCTTAAAGTGATTTACAGGGAATTTTGTTTTTACCTTTGTAATGACATACTTTTAATAAAGTTAAAAAAATGCCATCTTTTATGTCAAATAAAAAAAAATATATATTAATAAGCTTTTTATCATTTCTAATTCAAACAACAGAATAAAAACAAGTAGAATAAGAAGTAGAATAAGATACCAATCAAATGAAATCAGTATTTAAGAAAAAATTGTACTACAGTGGTGGCACAGAAGAACACATAAGTGGCTTGTAGGTGTATTTTCAGATGTTTAATGAGGCTCAGAGGTTGCATAAGTGCAATTAAATTCATAAATTCATGTTGAGGTTAATGTTTTAAATATACAATTTTGAATGTAGAAATATTAAATGATTTAAATAACAGAAAAGATATTTTAAAAATTAAACAAACTGCCAGTAGATGGCGGTATGTCACTGATTTGATCACTGAATCATTCATTTAATTGATTCGTTTGAACGGCTGATTCATTCAGGAATGAAGTACGTGACTGTCTTTATGAATGGGTAATTGAGTCATTGACTCACTAGATTCGTTTAAAATCGCAGGTCATTCATTAACGAAACACCGCTGTGTTTGAATGGAGATGTGCAGCGGCTCAGCTGTTTCTTTGTTTGAAACTATTTTCGTTGATGAAATAGAGTAAAATAAGGCAACATGTTGTAGTCAGACAATATAAGTCACTTAATATTAACTTCTTGTTTAATGAACTGTTATTAAACTGAACTGTTGTATTAAATCAATATCACATTTGCAAACTCCCTTAATAATCATTAAAAGCTGTCACTCATCTTAGTTCATCGCGATCTCACAAAACTCCATTATAATCAACGAAGCTCCTTACACTGCACAATGAATCTCTTATTTACACTCTGTCTACACTTTGTTTGTTATAATGAGAGAATACATCTGTGATACATTACTCAACACTGCAAAAACACGTAAGTACGTTAGAAACCTTTAAAGCTCCCTCAGCACAAACATGAATATGCTGATCGGGTCAGTCGCACTGGTGCTCCTAAATATTTTTTCATAGTCGCACTGTAGAGCCCTGGAGACAGCAGCCTAAATAAACCTGCCTTCTGTTATTACTGTTTATTTATACAGTGAAGACTATCCAGTGTTATTTTACAGTTGAATTGATTATTCAGTTTCTGTAGTAATTCTGAACCTAAACACCTAGGCTACACCTTACATCTAAATGAAAAAAATGAAAGTACTGTTAATTACATTTGTATCTTGTTATTATTTTTGTTTGGGCCATTGCTTGTCATTTATTTATCTGTTCTTATTTTATTACTTATTAAACTATTTAGTACTTTTTTAGTTAAAATAAATTCAATTCTGAGTTTGAGTACATGTGATTCTTGGGTAGGGAGGGGGCATGGTCCATGAGAAATAGTCCTGCCACCACAGCTGGAATAAAATCCTAGAGGAAACACTGCCAAATGTTTGATCTCATGATTGTTACCATCCATTTGCATTAGTTTATCTCCAGCTGGTCACATGTATGCATTCGTTAGCCAGCGAAGGTGCAGATTTAAAGCTAATGACATGAGAAATATGATGTGAAACATAAACAAATCAGAAATGTCATCAGTTGATTAATCGGTTGTCGGCCAGTACAGTCTGAACTAGTTACTGGTATTAGTAAAATACACTATCGGTCAATCTCTACTCCACAGACATGGAAAATACATAGAAAACAAGCTTCCGTCACTTCAGAGTTCAGCAGTGAGAATGCAACCAGGAAAATATGGAAGCATATGCATAGCTAAATTCAATTTGAAATGTAATATGCAAAATGGCAATGCAATATGTAAAATGCTACAATTATCACGCGGTATTATGATGAAAATGCAATCCCAAGTGTCCTACCCCTAAGTCTAAATGCATTTAGGAAAAACAGGATTTAAATGATAATTTTGCTACAGTTTTTGCTTGGACATGTTAAACATATCTAATCAAGTTGGGTAATAGATTTTCATTTTCATTTTGCAACTTATAAAGCTTTAAAATATGTTTTTAATTTGCATATTAAAACTAGTGTAGAAAACGGCAAATTTAAATTATATAATTGAATTTTCATTTTCATTTTGCACTAAATGTTGCACATATGTATGGGAAAATATAAATTTAAATACAGAAATACATTGCCATTTTACATATTGCATTTCCCTTTTGCATATTACATTTCAAATTGAATTTAGCTACACATATGCTTCCATAGGAAAATGGCTCTAGGGGAAAATGTAGTTCTCTGTGGTGGCCCTTATGGCTTGTTCCTATAACTGATTTTCTATAACCACCCAATGTGAAGTTAATGCAATTGGCCCTGTTTATGATACATTATGTAGCTTTTTTTTTGTAGCCTAACAGCCTCTTTCCACATTCACTTTCATTGCATGTAAAACTGCACACATTACTCATCTTGTGTTCCTCAGAAGAAAGTCTTCTATAAAAACTACTCCTTTACTGCCGCATTGACAGTTTCAGTGTTTTAGATCTGCTGTGTGTTTGCATGCATGCTGCTGGTTTGAACTAAAAATCTAGTTTGTACTTTAAACTCTCACAGCTATGTAAATACTGCAGTGACACTGGGTCACTTTACACAGCCAGTTAGTCCAGTTCAGTCTCATTTCTGACAGGCTTCTGACAGGTGTTCATTGCTCATGTTTCCTACTCTAGGCGGAGCGTTACAAAGCTGCAGGAGTGTCAGAACACGTAATGCTGGCGTTGACCATTTTATTGCTTCGCTTACTGTTAAGATAGAAATATGTCTGTGAATTATAATGGGCCTTGAATGATTGTAGTGTGAGTTTCTGTTCAGTTGTACACTGTAAAAAAAAATCTGTAAAATTTACGGTAAAAAACTGGCAGCTGTGGTTGCCGGAATTCTACCGTAAAAAATACGGTAACAACATTTTAGGTTTTACGGTTTTAACTTAAATTTACAGTTAAATACCGTAATTCCATTAACTGATATAATGTTAATATACCAACCTACTAAAGTACTGAAATCTGTTTTGTACCTTTGAAATACACTGATAACCACCAAATGCAGCTGGTGATGAGAAAGTCACATGATGAACCAAAGCCCATCACAAGCAGCTTTTAAATAATAGCATATATGTGACCCTGGACCACAAAACCAGTCTTAAGTGTCAATTTTTCAAAATTGAGAATTATACATCATCTGAAAGCTTGAATAAATAAGTTTTCCATTGATGTATGGTTTGTTAGGATAGGACAATATTTGGCCGAGATACAACTATTTGAAAATCTGGAATCTGAGGGTGCAAAAAAAATCTAAATATTGAGAAAATCGCCTTTAAAGTTGTCCAAATGAAGTTCTTAGCAATGCATATTACTAATCAAAAATGAAGTTTTGATATATTTACGGTAAGAAATTTACAAAATATCTTCATGGAACATGATCTTAATATCCTAATGATTTTTGGCATAAAAGAAAAATGGATAATTTTGACCCATACAGTGTATTTCTGGCTATTGCTACAAATATACCCCAGTGACTTAAGACTGGTTTTGTGGTCCAGGGTCACATATAGAAGGTGCACAGTGTCATTCACACAAACACTAAACACCATCATGGTGAGACTCATTAAACTGAAATATGCTATAAACATTAATTTAACAACATTAGATGTAACATACAACCCTAATAAACATAACTGATAAGAGAAAAACTAAGAAGAAACATAGTTATTCCAAAGAAAAAACATCAAATTCAAACAAAATGTGAAATGCAATGCAGGGAATTCTGGGAACGTCAGTTTACGGTTTTTCCCTGTAAATTTTACAGGAACTTTCCGTTAACCATTTAACAGGTTTTTACTGTAGCATTTTCACAGTTTTTTACCGTTAAAATCACGATCATTTTTTACAGTGTACTTTTAAAAGCAATATTGGCTATATTTGAATATAGATCAAAGCGTTTTAAAGCAAGGCAGCTTTTATTTGAATATGGGCTGGGCTGCCAGAGGATTGTCAAAGCACAGACCTGTAACAGTCGGTTTTCCTCAGAGGTCATTTGTCTTAACATGCCCTCTGTGAGCTTGTGCAATTCAAGATAACTTCAGCAGCGCTGCATTTTTTCATAACTCTGTAAAGTGTTCATGAGCCGTCAAACCAGTTTGACGAAACGGGTTAGACCGTGTGCCTTACAGATTTGTTACCACCTTAATTCTGTGCTCCATCTGCACTTTTTTGTACACTTTTATTTTTTGATATTTACCCACATGTCAAAACTACAGAAAGAATGATTGATTAAATCTCTTTCGTTTCTGAATGACCGCTCACGTCTGTCAAGTTCTTTGTTGATGTGCCGAAATATCAAATCTTGTATGTTTCAGTTTTTGTCACTTCTCATTTAATTTTGAAGACCAAAGTATATTTCAATTTTTAAGCGTAGTATGAATGCAGCCAGATTTTTCTAACCTTGCCCATCTCAGCGTGCACATGCACCTTGATATTTTTTTTTTTCTCTTTCCTCTCTCTCTCACGGATTTGTCCACAAGGTGACAACATTGCCTTGGCTTGTTGTTTTACAGTCAAAGAAACAACAACAACAACAACAAACTATTGGAGTTGCAACAACAGTAGACACTGGTCAAAGATTAAACATTTTAAGTGCACACATGCTATGGAGTAGGCTGTGCTTTGAAAGGATATTCGTTCAGCTGTGTAATTAGTATATGCATTATACTAAGAGAACATGTTATACTTTGGGCAACCAAATTTTGGCAATTTTTGGGAGGACTGCAAAAATTTGAAACAGTGATGTTTAATTAGTGCTTCTCCAGTTGGTGCGCTTTGACGGTGTCCAGGGTTTCTGTAAGTCTTAAAACGTCTTAATTTTCTCTTTCACAATTTCACTCTTCCTCAAGGCCTCAGAAGGTCTTAAATCAGAGCAGAAAATCTTACATTAATAGTCAGCAGTCATGGCATTAAATGTTGCATGCATTGCAAAAAAGTGTTCCTCCTTAAATTTGTTTTCCGATATAAATCAGGATTTACTTGATGCATGTTAAATGAAGTCTTGAGAAACTGAACAAAATTAAGTGAGTTTATGCTAAAAATAAGAACAAATATCTGTCAATGTGGAATGAAAACTTGTTTAACCTTATAATTAAGTAGATTTATTATTTTATTTATTTATTTTTTTTCAATTCATTTTGATGAACTTCTTGGAAAACAATGCTTCTTATCTTATTTTGCTTCTCATGTAAATGCATCTTCATTTGAGGAAACTTTTTATTACAACTCATTGTCTGCTCCCTAGACTTTTACATTAAGAGAACATATTGTTGTGTTGTGTTCCCTTTAATTTATTCTTTAAATTGTCTTTACTTGCTCTTAGAAAGGTCTTAAATGTGTAAATTTACCTTCATAAAACCCGCAGAAACCCTTTGTTTAGTCAGTATAGTCAGTGGTTAATTGATTTATTTTTTATTTTTACATTCTCTGTGACCTTTTTCAATGACTACTGGAGTGCTATAGATTAAAGATAATCTTTTGCTTGTTTTGCTATTAGTAGGATAGGGTTTCATTAATGTCGTCATGCGTGGTTGACACATCCTTTTTCACTGCTGATGACTGATCCTCAAATCATCCATGTAAATGAGGTTTCTGACTTCTCACTATGAGGTTTTCATGATCAGCCAAGTGAACAACATGCCCATGAAACACCTACATACATATAGAAACACCTGCATTAGAAGGACAACATTAAAGCTTAAATAAATCCTTTTTAACTGACAGTATGTTGTAAATACTTTTATGGAATGACATGAAATGTTCCTTTTGTGTCACTGTCAACATAGATGTTACGGTGTACATGTATACTACCAGTAATGCAACACTTTTAATGAAACTCAACATGTGATTCCCTCTGAACATGCCTACCCATCTTGATCACATGTGAGGCAGTAGCTGAGCTGCCCTGGTGACAGTGTGACACTTCAATCAGCTTGTGCCGATGAAGGATCTAGATTAGATCTGCTGTCCTTGATCCTGCTCTGAGTGCAAGGGGATATTTCACATCTGCTGTCCCAGGGTTCATAGGGCACATTAGTCCGGTGCTTAAAGCTGCTCCAGCCGTGCAGGGAAGAGAACGGAGCGTTTCTGTTTAAAGAGGCTTATTAGTGGTGTAGCATATGCTTAAGATCATTGATGGGTGTTTACACTTTATGGCTTAAGAGACCATTTTAGCCTTTGACATTTGCATATAACTCACAGA
>JAFVLL020030139.1:0-32099 GCA_021397915.2 Tor tambroides | reverse complement strand
TGGTGCAACAGAATTATTAGATAAACCTTGATTTAATCTAGATTTTAAATTAATCATTGCAAACAATTTAGCTATAATTTGAAGAAGAAAAAAGCAGCAATAGGCCTAATGATCATTTAAAATATAGATTTGAAGAAGTGTTTCTTTCACAAAATGAGCATTGTATATATAACTATAAAATATACTAAATTTTTCTCCCTCTTCAATAGGGACTCGTTTCATTTTTATTTCTTTTGGGATAAATAATTGAATTCACGTGTTGTAAATCAGTCTGTAGGCCTATAGCGCACATAGCCCCTAAATTTAGCGATCAATTATGCATATTATAAACTTTTAACATTTAACATACAACATTTTGTCTTTGTGACGTTTAGTTATAAAGGATGGTAGCACAGCATTTTTGAATGACTGTCTTCATGAGTTTGTCTGCATCCATATTGCAGGTTTCCTCTCACATGTAAAGTATGGTAGCAGTTATTTCTTCTAGTTCTTTCAAAGCAGTTCTTTCTGCGTTTCTGCCCACATGTTTTTAAATCTGTTTCACTGAGGTTCCAAATAATGGCTCATTGGCTTAGATATAACACCTTTTTTTATGCACACATGCAAATTACTGCAGCTGTTATTTTTATGAAATTCTGTTGTCTTTGCTATTCTGTTACTAATAAAAATTAAAAAAAAATCACTGCTTGTCCTATTTTGGCACAATCCCTAAACTGAACTTGAGGAGTTTTACTAAGGGCACCCATCTCACATGAAATTAAACTATGTAAAACATATTCTACCCGACATCCTGATATAAATTTGATATGGTAATTAATACTGAGACACTAATTTGGGAAAAGAGCACTAATGATGTGTTTAAGACTTGAAGATAAAAGTTGAGGACTTGCAACTCGACTTGGACTTGCCTATCTTGACTCGGGACTTGACTCGAGAATTGAATGCAAAGACTCGAGACTTACTTGTGACTTGCAAAACAATGACTTGGTCCCACCTCTGCAAGAAACCAAAAAGTTTTAGTCTTGGCAACTGTAAAGGCCCTTTCACACCAAAAGGGAAATGAATAAGCCTCAGGCTGAAGGAAGTGACTCTGCACCTCACTCCCAGTTTCCACAATTTTTTAACAATTTCTATCAATTTCTTTCTGATATAAGCTCTGTTTTTCCTTAGTAAAAAAGTAATATATTTATAATGCATTTATTTCATACCAAGTATCACACTAGTTCAACTCTATTATCATATTTGCTGCTTGAGACTTACTGATATAAACATTTTAATTAAACTTTATTTGGAGTACTACTTGTGCACAATGCACATTTATTAATATTAAGCCTAAAATGAGTTTTTATGTCACTATTGATGAGAACTGTAAGATCTTTGAATAATATCGGTCTCTAAATGCAAGATATTTAAAGTGTACCTGAAGTATACTTGCAATAGTTCCATTTTATCACAATCACATATACTTCAGTATATCTTTAGTTGGACTTCAGCTCTACTTCTGCACAATTAAAGTGCATTAAGTACAAAATTAGTTGCTCCAATTGCAGGGTATTTTTATTAAGTAAATAAATATGTAAATGTATTTGTAGTATATTTACAATGAAATGTGTTTCAAATACATTTTAGTATATTCACTAGGTTTAACAAACACTGTCAATATATTACACTGAGTTTAAGTTACAAGCAAATATCAACATTAAAGTGATTAACAACAAAATACAACAACAAAACACAGACATTAATTATCAAATTATCTTCTTTTTATGTTACACAGAAGAAAGAAAGTTATACAAACAACATGGTCTGTCAGTAAATGATGACAGAATTTTAATTTTTGACTGAACTATCCCTTTAATACTCATTTAAAACCCATTTATCTCATCACATTATTCATGCAATGTAACTGCAGTGTAAATGCATGCATGCCACCTCTGAGCTGCAATCTGAAAAGCAGCTTCTAACATAAAAAGCCATTGTAAGCTAAAGTTTATATATTATAAATTTGAATCAAATAAAATATTTGTAATAAATGTCAAATCAAATAAAATATTTCTTTCTAAAGCTACCTTTTGTAATGTCTATTTGATGCTTTTCTCATTTAACACAGTAATGACATTAGATTAATCGGCACGCCATGTAATTAATTAGACCAAAAAATGTAATCGCCTGACAGCCCTAAATTAAATATAAATTGTAATTACACACTTGTGATGATGAAGTTGCCATTTAATACATTTAAAATACATGAAAAATATTTCTGAATAATTCAGTACATTTAATGATTAAAATCAGGATAATCAAGTACTTTACATGTGATTTAGTATGTTAGTCAAGACATCAAAATAAGTGTAAATATTTCTTTAAACCACAAAAAATATAATAAAAGCATAATGATATAAAATGTACTTTAAAGTAAAACATTTAATTTGACATTATTATAAAGTGCATTAAGTGTACTTTAAGTGCAGAAGTGTGCAACTAAGTGTACTGGAACAGTATAAGAATGAATAATATATTGTTCCAATACATTGATAAGACAAGAAAGAAGGAAAGAGTGGGAAAGGAAAATTAGCAAATACAAAAAAAGAAAATCTGACTGAATGGGAAGACCAAAAATAAATATAACAGAACAGTTTACTGTCTTGATGAATACCTAATCACGCATATCGTTAAAATTGCAGCAACAGAGAAAATCATAATTAGTTTGGTACCCTGAGGGAAGCTTCTTTTGCCTGTGAATCGGTGATGCTTGTGGTCTCAAACCATAAAATTAACACACACACACACACACACACACACACCCCTTTTTTTAAAAAAAAAAAAAAATCACTTTAACTTTTTAAAAGGGAACCGCTTTACTCGCTCTGCCATTTCTCTCCAGACAAAATGAGCCAATTTTCAAAAATAGAACATAATTAACATTTCTATATTTCGCCACACATCTAGATATTTCCACTGCTCGTTTCTGAATGCTTGCGATCAGACGACGCATTAATGCCAAGACATAGTTTCGGCTGCGGTTCTATTTTGTTTTGATTAGAGGTTTGTACGTACCCAATGACACCCTGTCTGCTTCTCTACCATTATTGAGAGACAAAAAAAAGATGAAGTCGGTTCGTCTGCGACTTTAACTCTTCGATAGGGTCCTTTGGCTCTCACCTCTCATTCTCCCAAAGCCCAGTTCCATACATCATCAGTAGGCCCAGCAGGCTGCACAGTAATAACTCTGCAATCTCTAGAGCAAACAAGCAGTCGCAGAGCATGAAGAGGTATCTTTTTTTAATCAGTGCGGTGCATCAAACAATGCACACACAGCTGGAGAAAAAGAAGTGGCGGCCGAATGAAGAGTGATGCATGCAGGACAAGAATGAATCATACTAAATCACCACGACTATAGAAATAAAGATGAAGAGAGCAGCGAGTCCAGCAGGTGATCGGGCTGAGCAAACTCTGCCTATTCCAATTCACTTCCCTTCCATCACTTTCAATTATCAAACACTCCCCTTTCAAAATGACTTATTTTATCGCTACAGAAGGGCCGATTGTCCTCAGAGCTGGATTTTACATTAGCCAAAGGGCTTCGGTGAGCAAATGACTTTCATTAAGCTCCACCGCCAAACGGCTTCTTCAGAAAATCATAAGAATAGTCGGAGTGCATGATCGGGTCACGTGACGGGTGGCGAAGATGGATGCGCGGGCCGGATATCGGTTCGTGCGCACAATGGACACAATTAATCTCTGCTGCCGTTATTGCTTATCGGAGATTATTTGAGGAGCGTGACTCCAATGTAGGAAATCCAGAGGGAGCAAAACAAAACGTAGGCCTCTGTTAGCTGCTGTGACTCGTTCTGCCAGTGCTGGGAAAATCTGAGGCTGTGAAATGTGCGGTGCGCCCCCTATGGGAGAGGTGGAGAAGTTTGTGTGCACTTTCTTCCTCTGCTCACTGTGCTGCGCTTATGCAAATCAGTGCTGTTATTGTTAACTAAAAACATTGGCTAACTGAAATAAAGCTGAAATAAAACATAAATATTAAATAAAGAAAACAAACAAAAAAAAAATACAATGAAAATTTTAAATTAAAATATTTTTATCATTGAATATTTTATTTTATTTTATTTTAGATGATTAGATTAGATTAGATTATTTAATTTCAGCATTTTTCAGTTACTAAAATTTATTGACTGAAATAAATAAAAATAAGTTGGAGTTACATAAGGAATAAATAAGCTGAAGTACTAAAATGACTAAAAGCACTAAAATTACCAAAACTAAAACTGAAATAAAAAAGCAACTAAAGCCATATAATATTTTTAAAAATACTGAATATATTTAAAATTTAAATAAAATATTCAATATTTAAATAAAAATAAAAGTGACAAAAGCATAGAACAAACTTAATAAAACAATCCAATGAAATCTGAAAATATAAAAATGAAAGGCAATTAAAAATAATGATAAATACTAAAATTGTATATAAATAATTCTAAAATAACGCTGATGTAAATAAAAATATTTTCAGATAATTCAGCATCATATGAATTTTGAATGTTGGAGGGGAACATATTATAATATAATATAATATAATTCTATATTATATTATATTATTGCAAGACATAAAATAGCAGAACAATTTTGTGAACCAAAATATGTTAGAAATGCACTGAGCATTCAGTTTTTCTAATTCCAAAAGAAAAAATCTAGAACCACTGGTAAAGATAAAAACAGAAGAGCAGCAGAATATTTCCTGAAAATATTTCCTGAGACGTTGCAGTTGATGATAGGCTGAATGTCCATCGACAGCAGCAGGTCAGTATTTCAGCTGCCAACAAATGGAGGTGGAAGGGAGAGATGCATGTTGACAGGGGAACTAATAGGCCTTTCTTGTCTTATTTCACTTGATCTGTGTTCTCAAGTTGTGCAGAAGGGCTTGAGGGCTTGTTCCTGCAGCAAACATACAACAAACGCCTTCCCTAAAGAGTTTGAGTCTATTGACACAGGCCATATAACTATAGCCAAGACCTTGTGCAATATAGTCTTAAAAAGCCATATGATAGCTTTGTGTAATGAACAAAATACATTTATATTTACCTTAAAAATCAAATATCCATTTGATGGATAAAGATAGGATAGGATAAAAGAAATGAGACTCATCTTTATTTGGGCAAAATGAGTGGAAAAAAGTTTGTAATAATTAAGATTTGTAATGTTTTTGAAAGAACTCTTTTATGGTCACTGAGGCCGCAATTATTTGATCAAAAATACAGTGAAGACTGTAATATTGTGAAATATTATTACAATTGAAAATAACTGATTTCTGTGTGAATATATTGTAAAATGTAATTTATTCCTGTGATCAAATCTGAATTTTCAGCATCATTAGTGTCACGTTCCTTCAGAAATCATTCTAATATGATGATTTGCTGCTCAAGAAACATTTCTGATTATTATCAATGTTGAAAACAGTTGTGCTGCTTCATATTTTTATGGAAACGTTATACATTCAAAATGGATCGTCATAAGAACCGTTATTAATGAACACCAACAATAACTGATGATAATTGAACATCAAATCAGCTTAGAATGATTTCTGAAGGATCATGTGACAATAATGATAGTGAAAATTCAGCTTTGCATCACAGGAATAAATTCCATTTTACAATATATTCAAATAGAATACACTTCTTTTAAACTGTAATAATATTTCACAATTTTTCTTGTTTTTACTGTATTTTTGATCAAATAAACACAGCCTCGATGAGCAGAAGAGACTTTTCAAAAACATAAAAAAATTGCATTTATTCTAATCATTTAACCATTAGTGTACAAAATAATGTTGAATTTTTAGATTTTTTTAAATGTAACAATTATGCAATAATAACAATAATGAGCATAAGACTCATCTTTTGACTGGTAGCGTACATAAAATCTACAGTCAGGTCCATAAATATTGGGACATCGACACAATTCTAACATTTTTGGCTCTATACACCACCACAATGGATTTCAAATGAAACGAACAAGATGTGCTTTAACTGCAGACTGTCAGCTTTAATTTGAGGGTATTTACATCCAAATCAGGTGAACGGTGTAGGAATTACAACAGTTTGCATATGTGCCTCCCCACTTGTCCAGGACCAAAGTAAATGAGACAGAATAATAAATCATAAATCAAACTTTCACTTTTTTAATACTTGGTTATAAATCCTTTGCCAGTCAATTCCCAGCCTGAAGTCTGGAGCACTTAGACAATCACTGGTGACGCTGGGTTTCATCCCCTGAGCCTCTGCTGAGCCTCTGCTGCAACCGTCTTCAGTTCCTGCTTGTTCTTGGGGCATTTTCCCTTCTGGTTTGTCTTCAGCAAGTGAAATGCATGCTCAATCGTATTCCAGGTCAGGTGATTGACTTGGCCATTGCATAACAGTCCGCTTCTCACCTTCAAAACTCTTTGGTTGCTTTGCAGTATGCTTTGGGTCATTGTCCATCTGCACTGTGGCGTAGTGTGAGTTCTGAAGCATTGGCTGAATGAGCAGATAATATTGCCCGGAAACACTTCAGGAGAATTCTCATCCTGCTGCTGTCAGCAGTCCACATCATCAATAAATACAAGAACCAGTTCCACTGGCAGCCACATGCACGCCATGACACCTACCTACCACACCATGCTTCACTGATGAGGTGGTATGCTTAGGATCCTTGAGCAGTTCCTTTCCTTCTCCATACTCTTCTCTTCCCATCACTCTGGTACAAGTTGATCTTGGTCTCATCTGTCCATAGGAATTGTTGTTCCAGAACTGTGGAGGCTTTTTTAGATATTCGTTTGGCAAACTCTAATCTGGCCTTCCTGTTTTGAGGCTCACCAATGGTTTACATATTGTGGTGAACCCTCTGTATTCACTCTGGTGAAGTCTTCTCTTGATTGTTGACTTTGACACATACTGCCTACACTCCTGGAAGTGTTCTTGATCTGTGCAACTGTTGTGAAGGGTGTTTTCTTCACCAGGAAAGGTAACCGGTCATCCACCACAGTTGTTTTCCGTGGTCTTCGGGTCTTTTGGTGCTGAGCTCACTTGGGGTGGCGTTCCTTCTTTTAAAGATATTCCAAACAGTTGTTTGTACCTTCTAATGTTTTTACTATCTCTCTGATGGTTTGTTTTGTTTTTCAAGCCTAATGATGGCTTTCACTGATAGTGACAGCTCTTTGGATCTCATCTTGACAGTTGACAGCAACAGATTCCAAGTACCAAATGCTTGCACTTGAAATGGAACTCTGGACCTTTGTCATGCTCATTGTAATTGGAATTAATGGGAATAACACACACCTGGCCATGGAACAGCTGAGAAGCCAATTGTCCCATTACTTTTGGTCCCTTAACAAGTGGGAGGCACATATGCAAACTGTTGTAATTCCTACACCGTTCACCTGATTTGGATGTAAATACCCTCAAATTAAAGCTGATAGTCTGCAGATAAAGCACATCTTGTTCGTTTCATTTGAAATCCATTGTGGTGGTGTATAGAGCCAAAAATGTTAGAATTGTGTCGATGTCCCAATATTTATGGACCTGACTGTACATCATCCTTGTAATTTAATTTCAATTCAGCCCAATATATGAACACAGCCTGACCACTTTGAACCATTCCCACATTAATGCCAATTAAGTCATTTTGCACAAAAAGGACAACTCATGATCAGCTTGGGCTCATTGCCTGATTCCCTCCTAAACAAACGACTGTATGGCGTCATGTAGAGTTAATTTGCGACCTACAAATCAACTCCAGCTCAAGCCCGGCTTACAGCAGATCCTCCCGATCCAGCCCTCTTCTGAACATCCCAGAGATCGAAGAACATCCCAGAGCTCATGAGATCTAGAAACCCTCTAATGATGCAAGCGCACTAATGTGGACGCCGCTGAAATGTCAACAGTGGTATTTTCTCTGCTTACTGCCATACGGCTGCAGTGAGCTGTCAAAGCTTTACCGCGGCGCCTCGGAGCTCAGATGCTAATGCAGCCATTCAGGTCCGCTTTGTTTCTGCCCCGCTCGGCTAGGTTAGCGGCAGCGTGTCGCAGCGAGCGGTCAGCGTTCAGGAAGCGCGCAGCAGGGGCCAAAGTGACTCAACCAAACCAGATTGGTGTGGAGCTGGAAATGAAGAAATAGCTACAGGGTGGATGATCAGACAAAATCACTTTTACCTTCTAAACTTTTCCTCTACATTATGTTGAGTCTGTAAACTCACTGTAATATGAGTCTATTGAAGATCATAGATGGGGGAAAGGGCTTCAAAAACGGCACTGCTATATATATATATATATATATATATATATATATATATACATATATATGAATTACACTTTGGCTGAATAATATTCGCAGTGGTTATGTGTGATTGTAGGGGAAACGCATCGATTGAGGAAATGAGGTCATTAGGCACAATCGAGTGATCACAAGAACTGCATGAACTTGAAAGAACTTGAAAGCTGGAGTAATTAAAAGCCGTTATTCATCATTTAACAGGCAGTTTTTATATTCAGAAAAAATAGAAATATAATAAAACTCCATTTTAGGCGTGAAAACATTTACTAAGAAAAAATTGCTAATAAATAATATATAATAATAATAATAATAATAATAATAATAATAAGTCTGTAAGTAAGTAAGTAAATAACTGTGGATTTAGCCTTCACTGGAATATTCATTGGAGGCCATATGACTAAATTATGTAATGCATATGCAATCCATGTGTTTTTTATAAGTCCAGAAATACTTTACTTAATCTGACAACTTCTTTATCCACATTTGTGTTATATATTTGTTTTGTTGTTGTTTTGTTTGTTTGTTTGATTTACTCTCATTGAGATCTCATTACAGTTTATTTATTTTTATTATATTATATTATATAGATTTTTTAGTAAATAAGTTATTCAAGTTTAAGTAGTTTTAGTATTTTTTAATGTCTTAATGTTTTCTTAATCTTTTAATGTTTTTATATGATTATTTCAGTTTTAGTTGTAGTTATTTTTGTACATTAAGCTGAAATGTTTATGTTGAAATAAAACAAGTTATTTTTGTATTTATTTCAATATATATATATATATATATATATATATATATTTTATTTTATATAAATTATAAAAAATATTTTTTTTGTATTATATTCTGTATGATTTATTTTTAAGTAAACTTTTAAGTATAAGCAGCTTAGTGTTGAATTTTATATAACTTTAACAAAAACGTTATACAGTACTCTTTTTTGATGAGTACTGTAAAATCATAAGTTGCCATGACTTACTGATCATCTTTTTTTTTTTTCCTTTTTTTTTTTTTTTTTCACACACACACACACACACACACACACACACACAGGTATTTCTATCATTATGGGGAAATTCCATAGGCTTAATGGTTTTTATACTGTACAAACTCTATTTTCTATCCCATTACCCTAAACCTACCCCTCACACAAAACTTTCTGCATTTTTAGATTTTCAAAACATTTCATTCTGTATGGTTTATAAACTTGTTTCCTCATGGGGACTTAAAAAATGTCCACAAGATCAAAATTAACTGGTATCACTATCCTTGTGGGGACATTTGGTCCTCATAGCATTATTATTTTCTTAAGCTTTTCTCAACTAAGAAGCAGAAGATGTAAATTTGCCCAACAAAATCTACCAGTTTATTCATAATTCATTTTGGAGTTTGAACTGACAGCATTTAGGTTGGCATCACAACCTCTATACCACTGACCGCATGACTCCATTAATCCAATCCACGTGAAATTGTAGCTGGTCACTAGAGATGTTGACAGCCAAATGTGGCCCATGCACTCTCCATATATTTCTAGAAGAGTTTCCGCTGGCAGTGAGACGCTCAAAGCAGTATGTCCTGCTGATGTACGGTATTGGGCAGCGGCAATCACAGTCTACTCAAGCTGGCACTGTTATTCTAATACAGCAGTGCCGCAGCACATACCCCATACCTGCAATGTTTATTTCGGGTTCCTTTGACTCACACTGCGGCTTTTTCCTATTTCCTTGCTACAATTATTTGTGAAGATAAACTACTCTCAGCATGGCCCGTATTGGGTCTCCTGCAGGTTTTGGCACACCGGCTGCAGGACGTTTGTCTGATTGGCACGAGCATGCAAGTATTGTGAATTGTGAATAGATCCACAATGCATGCTCTACAATGCTGCTGTATTTGTGAGATGTATTCATTCGGACCTGAGATGATACAAAACAATTCTCTGGCTTAATGGTGAGCATTTATGAGTAATATTATATAAAAATGAGGACAACCGTGCATAAAGAAGGCTCAGAGTCATAAGAATGCATTATGTTCTGTGGTTCTCCATTTAGTTTCCTTGAAATGACTGGAATATGGCCACCTAAAAATTATGAGGGACATAAATATTTCATGACGCTTCAGTCACAGAAGCTCAGCGCTAGATCTAGTCAAATGCTGCCATCACAATCACTCTTTGATATTAGGCTACCTACCTCGTTCTTTCTGTAGCCTATGGCTGTAAGAGCTCATATCATAAAATACACTTCTCTTATTACCCATATGACCCATATATAGATTTACATTATTAACAATTTGATTCTATATGTGCAAAATATTGCTATAAATGTACACTTCGTCAAGAGTTTTCCTAGGTGTGATCCATTGCAGGGCTCAAAAGTCATTTTTACTTGTGAAAAAGAAGTACACTTTAGCATGTTTAAAAAGAGCACTTAATATACTTTAAAAGAATATACTTAAGTGCAATTTTTATGTAATTTTTTCAGACACTTCATTGCATGTTAAATGTACTATAGTGTAAATTTATATTAAATGCAATTAGCTGAACATTAGAGGGCTTTTTGACCCACTTAAGTAGAACTTAAGTCCACCTTTATATGTGTCACGGTGCACACACGAGGGAGGACACAGGAACACGCTGACAAGGACGTTACTCAAATAATAGTCTTTAATTTAGACATCAGGGCAAGACAAGGCAAGGCAGACACAGGAACACCGGGGAGTAACGAGTAGACCAGACGACACGAAACTGAACAGGCATGAACTCAAAAAATTAGAATATCGTGAAAAAGTTTTTTTTTTTTTTTTAGTAACTCATTTCAAAAACTGAAACTTTAATATATTCTAGATTCATTACATGTAAAGTAAAACATTTCAAAAGTTTTTTTTTGTTTTAATTTTGATGATTAGAGCTTACAGCTCATGAAAGTCAAAAATCCGGTCTCTCAAAATATTAGAATATTTCCTAAGATCAATCAAAAAAAGGGTTTACAAAACACAGGGGTGCAAACTCGTCAGGGGTGAAAAAGGTGACAAACTAAACTACCCCTACACCCCCCCGTAATAACATTGCTGCGTAATAACATGGGTCGATATGCACAGTTGGGCATTGATCTGAACATAAGACAGGCTTTTTGGAAATGCAAATTCATTCTCTGCCAGAGTGAAGCAGCTTTGAAGCGGCTGAAATAAGCGGTTCCCGGAAGTAGCGTGTAAACAAGCACTTTGACCTCTATAACTGCTTCATCGGGCATTTTATGAGCCAAGATTAAATGAAAATGCTAACGATACGTTTCTGAACCAGTCAGTTCCCTTCAGAGATACATTCATAAGACATCAGTGCCATGTTTTGACTTTAGAACAAATGTTGGCGCTCATATTCATTCAATGACATCATTGCCTTTTGAAGTTTAATCCAGCCATATCGTATTTAACGCCTTTCCCCCCAACTGTAAGACCTCTTGAAATTACAATTAAGACTTTTCTTATACATTTTAACTTTTTAAGGCCTTAAGCTATGCCTTGTATTTAAGATAGCCGTCGGTCAGGACAGTGATGCATTTGGTAGCCCGACTGGAAAACACAATAGCCCCGGAATCAGGCTAAGCGATTTTAAGCAAACCCTTTGTAGCACAATTGTTTCTCTTTGCAGCAGAAGCTGCATCTGGCATGTTGGTTTCGCTGTTATTTTTTTAAAAAAACTGTGACGAAATTGAAACACATATTCCTTCCCTTCACATCCATGGCGGTAATCACCATTTAAACTGGAACACCATAATTGCTGAATACAAATGCATTCCGTCCGAAATATGGACAGTTGCATACAGCGTCTAAAAGAGATAGGCTTCAGCAGTGAAGTTGGTTGGATGAGGAAAGAACATTAAGGTAAGCCAATCAGAGCAGAGTAGAAGTGAGTCCGTTGCTTCTGCCAACAGGAAACGCTACAGGTGACATGACAGAGCGACTACGCGAATCGTGACCCAAACTTTTACGAATCTACGATTCACGTGGGCTGACCTATTTCAAGGTGAAAACGGCGAATTTCGCCGAAAGGTGACAAGTTTGCACCCCTGAAAACAGAAAAGTTCAAGTTATGTAAAGTTATGTTTAAAAGTATGTTCATTTATGCTCTTAATACTTGGTCGGGGCTCCTTTAGCGCAAATTCCAGCATTAGTGAGGTGTGGTATGGAAGCGATCAGCCTGTGGCTCTGCTGAGGCACTATTGAGCTTCAGCTCGTCTGTATTGTTGGATCAACTGTCTCTCATCTTTCTCTTGAAAATATCCCATAGATTCCATATGGGATTCAGGTCAGGCATGTTGGCTGCTCAATCAAGCACAGTAATATCATGATCAGCAAACCACTTGGAAGTGGTTTTGGCACTTTGGGCAGGTGCTAAAGTCCTGCTGGAAAAGGAAATCAGCATCTTCATAAAGCTTGTCAGCAGTTGGAAGCATAAAGTGCTCCAAAATCTCCTGGTAGACGGCTGCATTGACTTTGGACTTGATAAAACAAAATGGACCAACACCAGCAGACATCACGGCACCCCAAATCATCACTGACTCCGGAAACTTCACACTGGACTTCAAGCAGCTTGAATTCTGTGCCTCTCCAGTCTTCCTCCAGACTCCAGACCTTGATTACCAAATGAAATGCAAAATTTACTTTTATCTGAAAAGAGGACTTTGGACCACTGAGCAACAGTCCAGTTCTTTTTCTCTTTAGCCCAGGTAAGATGCTTCTGACGTTGTTTCTGTTTCAGAAATGGCTTGGTAGCCCTTTTCCTGAAGATGTCTGAGCATGGTGACTCTTGATGACTCCAGCTTCAGTCCACTCCTTGTGAAGCTCTCCCAAGTGTTTGAAGCGGCTTTGTTTGACAGTATTCTCAAGCTTGTGGTCATCCCTGTTGCTTGTGCACCTTTTCCAACACAATTTCTTCCTTCCAGTCGACTTTGCATTTAATATGCTTTGATACAGCACTCTGTGAACAGCCACCCCTGTCAGTAACGACCTTCTGTGACTTAACCTCTTTGTGGATAGTGTCAGTGATTGTCTTCTGGACCATTGCTAAGTCAGCAGTCTTCCCCATTATTGTGATTTCAAAGAACAAGAGATACCCAGAATTTATATTGTAGGGATGGTCATTTAATGAAACTCAAATGTAAATATTCTAATATTCTGAGATACTGGATTTTTGACTTTCATGAGCTGTAAGCTCTAATCATCAAAATTAAAACAAACTTTTGAAATATTTTACTTTACATGTAATGAATCTAGAATATATGAAACTTTTTCACGATATTCTAATTTTTTGAGATGCACCTGTATATATATATATATATATATATATATATATATATATATATATATATATACACACACACACACACCTTATATCTCTCAATGTCAGCTATAAATTGAAAAAAAGCACTTTTTATGAAAAACACGGCATATGATGCAAAACATTACTATTTTAAACACATTGCAACTGATGCTTTTTTAAGACTGTCACAAGATGTTAGCTAGAGTACATCACTTTTAAAACAACTGCAATAATAATGTTGAATATTGCTTCTGTTGTCCCTGTCTCACTGGCCCTGGGTCATCAGGTCGACTGTACTGCTGAGTACTGCTTGCCCTGTCCTAGTCCTAAATGTCGAGTGAGTCATGGATATGGATTAATAGCAACACTCTTCATTTTCACCTTTAACACTCCCCCACTAAGAAAACGCTCTTCATGTGGCTCAAGAGGCAGTCGGCTGAGCGGTGACAGGCTGTGGTCATACTATCAGTCATCGCTGTCACTCTGAGTGCCCTCAATCTGTCTGTGCAGCTGTGACAGCGACTTCTGAAATAACACGCTGACATCTACATGAACAATGCACTCATTTAATGAACCTTACATATTCAAAAGAAAATATTTGTGCATGCTTTTAATGCTTTTTTCTCTTTTCAAACAGGAAAGATCAGACATTTTCTTTCTTATCTAGAGATAAAATGTATATTCATTATTACTCAAAAGCATCATAACTTTAAAAAGCAGGAGAAAACACTAACATCTTGTGAAAAAGAAGTGTTTAATTTGTAACTTGTGTACTTCAGATCTAAAAAAAAAAAACTGTACTCGCAAATAATACTAATTAAATAAAAGGCCACTTAAGTGTACTTAAAGAGTTGATTTTTATGAATTTGTTTAAGTACACTTAAGTACACTTTTAAAGTAAGAAATTATAATAAAATTGTTTACCATAAATGCTTGTCAGTATTCAGCAGTTCTTTAATCATATTTAAAAAACAACAGAAGTAATTATGAAATGACAAATAAAGACTACTTGTCCTACTTAAAGTCTTACTTAAGTGAGTCAGAAAAGCACTCTAAAGTTCAACTTATTGCATTTAACATAATTTATATTAATATAATATTAATACATTTTCATGGAATTGTAATTAACATGCAATTAAGTGTCTGAAAACATTACATTCAGTTCACACTTAAGTAGATTTCTTTGAAATATATTATTTCCATAACAAGTACTCTTTTTACAAGTGTGTACATCTTTTTCACCAAGGGTCACTGTTTATCTATCTATCTATCTATCTATCTATCTATCTATCTATCTATCTATCTATCATATACTTATGGAGTCTCTCACTCTGGTTTGGATAAAGAGTTAAAAACCTCCTAGGGCTTGAAAGCGGTTTGTTTACCTGTGCTGAGATCTAGAAGAGAGATAAGGAATCTAAAAGGAACATGGCTGCAGGCGAGGAGCAGTCTTAAAACTGCCACTTTCAGCCAGTACACACAAATAAACCTGAATGCTGAACTTCAAGAGAACCTCGTAAAAAGAGAATTTTTGCAATTAAAGTCACAATGTGAGAATCCTTTATATTGACTTTAAAATCAAGCCAGTAATAGACAAAACCATTAAAGTGATAGACCCTGGAGCGACTGCGTGCTGCTTCACAATGAAATGGCTTGTTTTCTCATACTTTGCTCAGACAAGTAAAAGCTGCTGACACAGTTGCCATATTAGAGCAAAATAAATGGTTAGCGTCCCTGTTATTATCTCTCTTAAACCCAGTTGAACGGTCTGAATGTCTTCCATTGTTCAGTCTCTGTGATAAGAGGCATGTGATTCACCACTACGGCTCAGTAAATGAAGGCTGGAGGTTAGACCTTCCTTGCTGACGATTTTTACTCCCATTTTTAATGATCAAGATGACCTCAAGATGTGCTAAGCTGTCACTGCTGGTCAATCCCAACATATGTCATTTCAGCTCCAAATTAGTGGTGTTTGCCAACACTATTGCTGGTTCATTTTAAGCCTGGAAAAACATGGATGCGTAACTTGTTACAGTATATTTTTATGTTTTGACTTTGCACATGTTAAGAATTTTTTGTATACTTTATGGCTATTGTAAAGCATATTGGGTCAGCGTCTCCTGTTTTTAAATGTGCTTCATAAGTCAAAGAATTTCAAAGAATTAAACCATTTATGCTTTGGCTGTGAATGATACTTCACTGTGGGGTTTGTTAAGAAGAGTTAGAGAGTAAAAGTGTTTATGATTTAGCATATGATAAAATGAACAACAAAATCCTCACACTTCTCTTTTGACCTAAACAACAGCCAACATTTTTTCTTCAGAAAACCTAAAACTCTAATTTGCCATTTCAATACTACTGCTGCAATAATTAGGATTAAATCTTGATTCACCAAATTAATCAGATACAGTGCTGTGAAAAATATGCAAAATAAAGGAAATATTTCCAAAAAAAAAAATTCAAAATCAAAAATTTCCCATTTCACTCACAATTTCTACCTGATAAAATATTTCATGCATAGAAATGATATATTTGGACATTGTCCAGCTACAGTTTGAGAAAATTGGATATTTACTTTTTAAACATCATTTAAAGTGTCCTTTTTGCAGTAACATGTACAGCCATAGACTCATTTCACTCATTCTGTCTCTTTCTGCATGTGGGAACCTTTTGCATCCTGGATGTTTATAGTCCCGTTCCTTTATTTCTGCAGGGTTTCTGTGAGTCTTAAAAAGTTCTTAATTCCATAAATTAAGGCCTTAAAAAGGTCTTCAATCAGAGCAGAAAGTCTTAAATTCATAAAGTCATGGCATTAAATATGGCATAAAGTCATGAATGGCATAAAGTCATGGCATTGAAAAAAAAACAACAACGACAAACAAATAGAGAGAATACCTTGCTCAGTATTTTGCCATGTTTTCCAGTACAAACATCCTTAAATCAAGATACATTTACTTGAGATGTAAAATGAAGACGAAGTTTTGTTTTTTGAGAAATTGAGCAAAAATAAGTGTTTATGTTTAATGTACAAGAACAAATATGTCAATGAGCTATGAAATCTTGTTTTCCCTTTGAATTAAGTTGATTTTTCTGAGCCCACTGGCATATTTGTTCTAGTTTTAATCATAAACTCAATTCATTTTGATTTCACAGAAAACAAGACTCTCTTTGCTTTATCTTAAATACATCTTAAAGTCTTACATTTACCTTCATAAAACCTCCCGAAACTCTGTTCTGTGTGTGTTTGTACAGCATTGTGGCTAAAATATAGAGTTTATTCAACACACTGCTCTGTGTTAGAGTGTTTCCCATTCAATTCCTATAGTCCATCAATTTTGAATGCAAACAGGCTTTTTTATGACCCCTTAAACTCACCAAATGTAGTCTATTTTTGGTTTAAAAAAATAATAAAAATAAATAAATAAATAAATAAATAAAAAGTTCTAAGCATTCAGAGTGAGATCAAAAATTATTTAAAAATGTAAAATAAAATAAAATAAATAAATAAATAAATAAATAAAATAAAGTGTAAATAAAAAGAAAGAAATTGGACAAAAATAACCAAAAATATCTGAACTTAGTCCACACATGTTGATGGAATGGACTTTTTAAACACTTTGGGGTTTACTTACTTTTTCATAGTTCTGTATGAGAGAGACAGACAGAAAGCAAAAACAAGCTTTGAAAGTGTTCACACAGAATAAAGAGGGTGGCGATACAAATCGAGTCAGATTTCCCAAAAATGGGACAATAAAGTATTCTATTCTACTCTAACTGCTGGTAAATGCCCAGCTGCAATGAAAATCCATGAAATCCAATCTAGATTGAAATCCAGACTCCACTGATAAACACATACATACACCAACATGAGCATGTGAACGGAGCCAAATATATAGCTTATCTTCAAACAGGTACACCACAGTATAAGTCCATGGTGTAAAAGTAACAGGATGAGGAAACAATCCTGGGAAATTTGATTTGGTTTTAATAACCCAGCCACCATTTGCCCGGCTCGAGGGAGAGAATGGGGCCAGAATGATCTTATGGAGGCTGGCAGCATCTGCAGTCAATAATTTAAAAATGGCAGGGAGCAAAAGAGACGCTACTCTGTGATCAGCGCTATTCTTAGGGGGCACATCCATAACCCGACACGCAAACACGCATGCGCACACACGTCTACGCCCCTGCTGAGTCGTCTGATGGGGAACGAGCTAAAGTAAGGGCCTCGGTTACATCACAGGCATTCAGTATGTCAGGTTATGGAAGGCCGATGGGGCCAAATGTCTTTAAAAGGCAGGCATGAATTTTGAACGTGTCAATATGCACTGTTTGTCCGCGTTAACACAGCAATTTTTAACGGGTTTCTTTTGTATGCGTAGACAAGCACATTCCATGTTCCATGTCACCCAAAAATGAAAATTCTGTCATTAATTACTCACCCTCATGTTGTTCCAAACCTGTAAGACCTTTGTTCATCTTTGGAACACAAATTAAGATATTTTTGATGAAATCCCAGAGCTCTCTGTCCCTGCATAGACAGCAATGCAACTGAAATGTTCTGTGTTGCTGTGATGCTGCTGATATTACATGCAAAGGAAAACAATGCGCATGCGTCGTGATACTCTCCATAATGGCGGAATACATGACTTGGAGGAGAAGAATTATAGAATAAAGTTGTTATTATTGTTTTCTTTGCGTACAAAAAGTATTCTCACAGCTTCGTAAAATTATGGTTGAACCATTGATGTTACATGGACTATTTTATAGATGTCTTTACTATGTTTCTGAGCCTGGGAACATTTCAGTTGCGTTGCTGTCTATGGGAGGGTCAGAAAGCTCTCGGATCTCATCACAAATATCTTAATTTGTGTTCCGAAGATCAGCGAAGGTCTTACAGGTTTGGAACAACATGAGTTTGAGTAATTAATGCCAGAATTTTCATTTTTGGGTGAACTATCCCTTTAAGGCATCAGTTTTTGATACATTTCTTTAGTACGTGTAAAGTCGCACATTTTTACCACGTTAAGATGACGAATTTGAACGTGTCTCTCAACACGCGCATTCTGGCCATTTTCAAACATGCAATACCTTTTAAAGCAGATTTACCTCTAGATTTACCCACATATTCTTTTTTAAATCACTGTGACATTGCTTTACTGATATCTACTGTGCTAGAGTAAATTATTTAATGTTACAATGTATTTTTTTTCTCTCAGGTAGAAAAATAAATGTTGAACTACTAAAAAGGACATGAAAAATCATTATATTAACACTGACATCACACACAACGCACTGATGCATTATCCCTCCTGAACAAATATAACGTCTATTGTTTGTATATGTGCATACCAGTGTACCATTATGACATCTTTCATGCATGATCTTTGGTGTTTGTATATATATAAACCATTGTGTCACATATGCAAATATAGTCTCAAATACAGCAATTTCATTGGATGTTGTGCATTTTGTCGTGTTAACACGGACAAACAGTGCATGCTAACGCAGTCAAAGTTCACACATCACATCTAAAGACTTTTGGCCCCGTCTGCCTTCCATATCAGATGAGCCACTGACACGAATGCCCTGCCCTTGACTGAGCCGGGATGCGATCTCACGACCGCGTGTGGTAAATCAAATCCATCTATTCATGACTCCTCTCACAGATACCGACCGAGTCGGTAACTGATCTGTCCCAAACTCTCACCGCGTGCCTTTTCATTTGCACAGAAAGCGTTCGCTGGCACTGCGCCTGTCAGATCGAGACGTCAGAGCCGCACACACTCACGCTGGCACGGGTCCCATCGCTGCATCCACCCATGCGAGGCCAGCGGGCTGTGACGTCACAGAGGGATAATTTTGGGATGACGCACACTAGTTCTCCGCATGGAATCATTTTGGCTGCATGGGTGAGATTCCTTCCGTCCATTGTACTCGCCTGAAAAGGAAGTTATTTTGGGAGGAGCGTGTGCTATATAAGGCGAGTGCGACTACTGGAGAGAGAGACACCGCTGGGGTAAAAGAGAACACTTTCCATTTTCTCCGAGTGTCTGTCTGCCCCTGCTGACTTGGAAGAGAGAAAAGGGTGTCTAAGAGTGGAAGAGGTGGTTATGGTTACTCACAGTGAGACTTCTGGCTGTAAAGCAAAGCTAATTATAACAGTACAAGACTGGCAATACAGGCTATAAACAGTATTTAATGTGTACTTAAAATAAAGCACCGGGGGAAAAAAAGAGAACAAGTGTTTTAAAGAAACCAAAAATACACATTTCCTATTTTTATCGTTACACATTACTAACACAGTATGATTAATGTGTCTGCACACTAATATTGTGTTAAAGAACAAAACTAAAGAAAAACTATTATAATAATAAAAAAGATAATAATAATTATAATAATAATAAAAATACTTACTAAGAAAAAAGATTAGATATTTTATCTGTTTCCTTGCATGTCATGTGACCATTAACCAACATCAGAGAACCCTGAATATGTGAATGTTGTTAAATTATTGAAATATTTACTTCTAGGGGGTACTTCAAGTAAATATTTTATAAATGTTTTACATCTAAAGGTTTTGGCTGACGAAAAAAAAGTTTGGAAATACCTGCCATAATGCAATGCAACTTGACCTTCTATTTTCAACATTTTAATTCAGACATTAAAAAAAACAAAAAAAAAAAAACACTTTCATTACTAAAACAGTACAATTAACAGGTCTGCACACTAATATTGTGTTAATTAAAGAACAAAAATAAGCTAAAATCATTATTTATTTACTTATTTACTTATGTCATTTAATTATTGAAATATTAGTTTAAAATCTAAGAGGGTACTTCAAGCAAATATTCTATAAATATTTTATGTCTAAGGGGTTCATTTGACAAAAAAGTTTGAGAATAGAGGTAAAATAAAGCATCTCCCACATGATTCATTATGTGATCAGATTGCGGAATGGGAAAATATGTTTACATAAAATTAGATTTAAAATGCAAAACAACTAGAGATGTACTGTACAATTTGTCTGTAGCATTTTGATTATTAAGATTTCTTCAAAACTGATTCTGTATTGTGCATGCACATTACCAATATTTTTACATTTCGATTACCTTTGCTATCATCTAAGCTCACATAAAGTTTAAAAACATTAGCTCTTACAAATATAATCATCAGCGAATTTCAAAATATCCATTTTTCATATTATAGATTACAATGTTGCGATGCCTAAACTCACTTGTAATATCTAAAACGACCAATTTTACTGTTTTGATTGTTTTGTTGTTAATGAATACAATATACTGTAGTATTGAATTTAATATCTGCCATTTATTAATTGTCATTTATAACAAAAATAATTATTGGCTTATCAGCCAGAATTTGCAGTGCATCCCAAAAAATAATTTTAAATTATTTTGATTATTTTAAAGTGGTCAGAAGGTCAGAAATAGCTACAGGATACTTTTGTTTTTCAAAGTTTTGAGTTACATTCTGTTTTCACATTTTCTCACATCCATTCTGAATGGGAAAAATACTGTTGTAGTTTGCAAATGTACAGTATATATATATGCACTACAGTAGTATTATATTCCAAACACACACTACTTACAGTATGAAGCGACTCTACAGTTGCAGCTTCGTCACTAAACTGACCACATAGCATCTTAATCATGTCCGGAGTATCTGGTGACAGAATAATACTTCTATTTGTGTATCGTGGTCACATAGACTCACTCAGCTGGCTCATATCTGTGTCTCCGGCACCGCCAGCCTCCACCTTTCCAGGTTTCTGATTGCAGTGCTTTGTGAGGAGGTTGCATTTTTCATTCCCACAGCTCTGTGTAAAGCGATCCCATCATTCCTGCAAGTGAAGCCGAAACTGTAGCTAGAACTTGTGCCTGTGTAATATCAGCTGCACTCTTTCAAATCCGCATGTTTTTAGCATATAGTGTTTCTGGCACATAGTCGAGGAGTTGGACCAGACCAATCACCTCATACCTGTTTGACAGCCATAGTTCTCTGAAAGCAGCATTTGAGACTTTTGCTTTTAAAATCTATTTCAAGGAAACTATCAGGAAAGTGAGACGGTGGCAGAAAGTTGAAAAAAAAAATTGAAGTTAATATAACATCAAAATTTCAAATAGTTATTTTATTATTTTAAAAATATTCATAAGGCTTGTGAAACTGAAGTGTGCTTAATTGTACTGAATGTGCACTCGTAGTATACCTCAAATGTTAAAAGCTTATATTTAAAAACTGTACGCTAACACTTTATTTTAAGGTGTCCTCGTTACACGTTAAACGTACTTACTATTATAATAACAATAAATTATGCATAATTACATGCAAGTAACCCTAGACCAAACCCTAATCCTAACCCTACCCATATAGTAAGTACATGTAGTTAATTAATATTACTCAGTACTTAAATGTATAATTACACTGTAACAAGGACACCGACTCTACTTGCAGATATTATAGTTTTAATGAAATAAGGGCACTTAAGTGATTTAAAAAGAGACACATTCATGCCTGTTTCTTTGCACACTTAAGTACACTTTTAAAAACTTATTGTTTTAATAATCTTTTGTTAAGTTTTCAAGAAGTACACTTATTTTGATGTTTTAAACAACATACTAAAGCACATGTAAAGTACTTGATTATAATTTTAACTGTATTTTAAATGTAATTTTAACTGTATTTATATTACATTTCATATTAATATTTTTGATCCACTAAAGTGCAACTTCATTACAAATATGTACAGTAATTACAAATATATTTAATGTATGACAATTGAAAAGACATTAAAATATATTTTAGTTAATCAAATGCTTGTCAATACATTCAGCAGTACAATTTAAGGTAACACTTTATTTTAAGGTGTCCTTGTTACACGTTACATGTACTTACTATTATTATAACAATTAATTATGCATAATTACATGCAGGTATTAAATAAATTCTATGCACACAGACTGAAGTAGTTTAAGTCTTTGGTTCTTTTAATTGTGATGATTTAGGCTCACATTTAACAAAAAACCACCAATTCATCTCAACAAATTAGAATACTTCATAAGACCAATAAAAAAAAAAAAACATTTTTAGTGAATTGTTGGCCTTCTGGAAAGTATGTTCATTTACTGTATATGTACTCAATACTTGGTAGGGGCTCCTTTTGCTTTAATTACTGCCTCAATTCGGCGTGGCATGGAGGTGATCAGTTTGTGGCGCTGCTGAGGTGGTATGGAAGCCCAGGTTTCTTTGACAGTGGCCTTCAGCTCATCTGCATTTTTTGGTCTCTTGTTTCTCATTTTCCTCTTGACAATGGTCTGGTGAGTCTGCTGGCCAGTCAAGCACACCAACATCATGGTCATTTAACCAACTTTTGGTGCTTTTGGCAGTGTGGGCAGGTGCCAAATCCTGCTGGAAAACGAAATCAGGCATCTTTAAAAATCTGGTCAGCAGAAGGAAGCATGAAGTGCTCTAAAATTTCTTGGTAAATGGGTGCAGCGACGTTGGTTTTCAAAAAACACAATGGACCAACACCAGCAGATGACATTGCACCCCAAATCATCACAGACTGTGGAAACTTAACACTGGACTTCATGCAACTTGGGCTATGAGCTTCTCCACCCTTCCTCCAGACTCTAGGACCTTGGTTTCCAAATGAAATACAAAACTTGCTCTCATCTGAAAAGAGGACTTTGGACCACTGGGCAACAGTCCAGTTCTTCTTCTCCTTAGCCCAGGTAAGACGCCTCTGACGTTGTCTGTGGTTCAGGAGAGGCTTAACAAGAGGAATATGACAACTGTAGCCAAATTCCTTGACACGTCTGTGTGTGGTGGCTCTTGATGCCTTGACCCCAGCCTCAGTCTATTCCTTGTGAATTCACCCAAATTCTTGAATCGATTTTGCTTGACAATCCTCATAAGTCTGCGGTTCTCTCGGTTGGTTGTGCATCTTTTTCTTCCACACTTTTTCCTTCCACTCAACTTTCTGTTAACATGCTTGGATACAGCACTCTGTGAACAGCCAGCTTCTTTGGGAATGAATGTTTGTGGTTTACCCTCCTTGTGAAGTGTGTCAATGATTGTCTTCTGGACAACTGTCAGATCAGCAGTCTTCCCCATGATTGTGTAGCCTAGTGAACCAAACTGAGAGACCATTTTGAAGGCTCAGGAAACCTTTGCAGGTGTTTTGAGTTGATTAGCTGATTGGCATGTCCCCATATTCTAATTTGCTGAGATAGTGAATTGGTGGGTTTTTGTTAAATGTGAGCCTAAATCATCACAATTAAAAGAACCAAAGACTTAAACTACTTCAGTCTGTTTGCACTGAATTTATTTAATACACGAGTTTCACAATTTGAGTTGAATTACTGAAATAAATTAACTTTTCCATGACATTCTAATTTATTGAGATGCACCTGTACTTAAGTCCTACTTAAGTGGGCCAAAATAAAATCTGAATTTCCCTCTAAATTTCGGCTAATTACATTTAATAATCTAATCTAAATAATAATCTAAATTAAACTACTGTATAATACATTTTCATGTAATTGCAATTAACATGAAAATAAGTGTCTGAAAACATTACATTCAATTAACACTTAAGTGTATTATTTTAAAGTATATTATTACTGTAACAAGCCATTTTAAAGATTATGCTGAAGTGCTTGAAGTATACTATTATAATCTTTAATTAAAAAGAACTTCTTTTCGGCCAATGTCACCAAGGCCACTTTTCACACTCTCTGACAAATAAAACCAAGACTCATCTTTCATGTTGTGCCCATTTCACTTGAAATATGCCACAATAAAAATTTAAAACTGGTTGTGATGTGGATTTAAAAGCCTGGCGCTAAATGATTTCACAAGAATTCATCCCTGGAGCGATGCTCCACACTAGAGTATGATTCAGATCCAGAGGCGCTGTGATTCAGAAAATGAAAGCATGTTTGCACAAAAACACAAATAAAAGAGATTTAAATGAGGCACACCTTACTAATCAGCCAATATGCAATAATTAGCTCCCACTAGATGTCATAACGGAGCACAGAGGGAACTGGAGAACGGTTAGGGAGATTCAGGACGTGTGTGTTTGTGTTTGACGTACAGCTGCGCATCACCTCTGGAACATCTTGTTATTCTGCAATCAGCATCCTCAGAGCCCGAGCCGTAATAACAGAATAAAAGCGAGAGAAAAGACAAAAAACATCTCAAAGCAGTGAATATCAAAGGTTTAGCCAGGGAAAAGCCACATTACACCACATGTATGATTCTCGTCTAATCGCGGGCAAACGCAAACTACTTACAGGAGCAGTGAGGAGGGTAATGACAAAGTAATTTTGACTAATTTCGCCTGGCTCTTTCTCCCGTTCTGTCTGATTGTGTGAGAGCCTTCTGCATCATTACAGTAACATCTGCAGAGACTAACCGAGCGTACATCACCCAGAAAGAGAAAGGAAAAGAGGGAGGGAATGGAAAAGTGAGGAGTCGTGGGGAGAAAAACCATGCAGGACAGATTTGAGATACAGATGCTCAATGTAAATATTGCCTCCTCCCGTCGGTGAATGGTATTAGGTAAAGAAGAGCCAAAGTTAAACAAACAAAAACAAAACAATACAACTAGACAGGAAAATCTGCTTTACTAAAGGAATCATTTGCCCAAACACTACAATTTTGTCACTTTTTACTCACCTACATGCCATTCCAAATTAGTATGACATTCTTTCTTCAAAGGAAAACAAAAGCAGAAATTTTTAAGAATATATGGAAAAGAGCAGCCAAGACAATGAAAGTGAATGAGGCTGTCAAGCTCCACTAAGCACCATAAAAGTGGTCCAAACAACACTGTTTCAAATCTTCTAAAGTGATGCGATGGCAATTATGTGAGAAAAAGAAATTTAAGTTATGTTAATTCACTGAAAATATTTCCCGACTGTGAGCTCTTCACCACTGCAACTACAGAGTCAATGAATAAAACTCAAAAACCAGACTTGATCCAGTCTGATTCAAGTTACTTCTCCCTTGTGAAAATAGTATTAACTGTGCACTTGTACTGTAGTGTACTTAAAATATTAAAAGAATAAAAAAAGTACTTGCATATAAAAGTAATTGTATAAACGCCACTTAAGTGTAAAAACGTACACTTTTAAAAAGTGCACTTTGTAATAATTTCAAATTAAAGTTTTACTGTAAAGTACATTTTAAATAATTCTTTTAATAATATTTTGTTGTGTTTTAAAGAAGTACACTTATTTTGAGGAGTTGACTAACATACTAAAGCACATGTAAAATACTTTTTATTTGACATCACATTTAATATACTTTAAATGTACTAAATTGCAACTTTATTACAAAAGTGTAATTACAAATATATTTAAATAAAGACAAGTTTCAATAAAAATTCATTTAAAGTGTATTTTAGTTTACCATTAATGCCTGTTAGTACATTCAGCAGTACTTTAACTGTATTTCAAATAATTTTGAAATATTAAAGATGTACTTCATTTTGCTTAAGTGGGTCAAAATAAGTTTTCATTTAACTGCATTAACTAACATGGAATTATTTACCTGAAAACATTAAATTTGGTTCATTAAATTAATTTCACCCAAAAAAGAAAATCGTTTGAAAATTGAATGCTGGTAACCACATCGTTTTGGTTACCACTGACTTCCATTATAAAAAAAATAACACCAAGACATTTCTCAAAACATCTTCTTTTATGTTCCACAGAAGAATGTAAGTCATACAATTTTAGAACAACATGATGGTGAGTAAATGATGAAAGAATATAAATTTTTGGCTGAACTAGCCCATTAAAATGAACAGAAAAAGCCATACGGGTGTAAAAACACATACGGATGAATAAATAAAGACAAAATTTTCCTTTGAGCAAACTATTCCTTTAACATACAAGTCAGCTTCCCTCCCAGTCGCATGAAACATTAGATACTAAATGGATAAACTAGTTCCCGCATAATTGCTGACTTGATGCCTCGAGGGATGATGAGTCAGTAAATTTCAGCGGCGTAAACAAACAAAACCACATTTGCAGCCGTTGTCTGTCATTTGACCGGCTTTGTCTTAATCCAATTGGAATAGACTTGATTGGCAAAATTCATTATCGTTTCATCTGGGCCGTTGCATGAGCGGGTAAATGCTTAGTCGGGCTGTCTGCGCACATGCATGAAAACACATGCGTTATCCACATTTGGCATCATCGCATTAGGAGTAATGCTGATTTCTGAGTTTCCACAAAACAATTGGCATCATGCCTAACCATTATTTTTTCCAGATAAAGAAAAGGCACTAGAAAGTCAGAGGTCAATAATACAGGGAAGCCAAAACACACAGAAGTCATAAGCACACGGTTTCATGCATTTCTACACACATACAACCTTTCAGCACTACATATTCCTCTGTGGGCAAGAAAATAAGTCTTGTAGCTGTGCGTCTATTTATCATCCAGTCCATGTCTGTACGTTAAACAAGCAGGGCACTCGAATGGACACTCGAAATGGAGCGGCTCGACTGGCCTCCTTCATTCTGCGCTCTGTGCCGAGCGTGAACACCTCATATCGCAGTGCACACATGCAATCAAGGCGCAAGCCATGGGAGAATAGGCTTGTGTCGAACATTTTCTGCTTCCTGTGAATTTCTGGCCGGATCCCAGTGGTTACATAAGCTTGGCCATTTGTCTGTTTCTTCCCTCCAAACACGGTGGAACAGGTGCCCGTGAAATTAAAGTTGGTCTGCTCAGACTTGTGGTGAGAAATGCAAGAAAAGAGTCTGACAGAACTTCCTGTCATTGAGGATTAAGCAACGAGAGAGTGAGCTACGTCTGAGCTGTCAATAGATGAAACCACTCCAGCTCCTTAGACCTGCCAGATTGTTTCTAGGACACACGGCGTCTTTCTGTATCAGCTTTTCCTGAAACTTTTGTCAACATACTAGACTTCACGTGCTATGGAAGACCTACGTGTTTTCGTACAGTCAAACCAAAAATTATATCTGGTGTCTGAATCATTTTTGGTTTGACTGTACGTCCTGTGCAAAACAAACCAAAACGCATAGGTCTTCCATAGCACGTGAAGTCTAGACACTATAGTTCATTTATGCAGATTTGGATCTGCATAAATGAACTGTAGGATTTCTTCCGAGGGCACGCACAGAGGTTTTTTTGGGGCAAATGATCAGTGAGAGCAGAACGAATGTGTCACACGTTTTAAACTCAACAAAATCATAAAATACATTTATCAAGAGCATGCTCACCGATGATGTTTGGAGCATTTTTTGTTCGTTAAATGTTTTTTTTTTTTTTTTAAGTAACGACCAAGCGGCCAGCGGCAGACAGCGAGCGGATCATAGCCTATGTTTGATCAATTTAGCCATCTCAAATCATCACGACTTGCCTAAAATAAAATCTGTAGATATAAAACAGTTCAAGCATATCACAATGTTAGTTTAAATGTTTAAACTATATAAATGTGCCCTATTAGGCGCATATCTAATCGTTTGTGTGGAGAGTGGAAGCTGAAGCATGCTTTGCCAGACAAGGAGGCACCAGCGCGGTCACTTGCATTTTTTCTTGATAGCGGTGTAGAACTTTATAGCCAAGAAGTTCGTCACACACACACACACACACATAAAATCAACGACTCACCACCACCGCACCAGATTTCCTGCCCTAAAAACTTCTTATCTCAGGAGAAATTTGAGAAGAACATCTGGATGTCTTTAGAACAGAATCTTCGATGCTGTTCCTGACGGTCTCACGTAAGTCAACTAAACAAGAAGTTTCAAAGAACTCTGCATCTACAAAATGTTCCAGCACAGACACTCCCTGGATCCCATGATCGTTTTGCACCTAAATTTATGATTTGATCAACAAGGAAAGACTTTTGTGAGACTCTGAGCGTTGAAGTTTCACAGATACATGCCCAAAGTGACTTTATAACCCAACGGAATGTGCAGTGTCTCTCCTTCAACAGAAACACGCTCTCCCGTTCTTTAACAAAGAGACTCAAAACTTCCTTAAGTGTGCATAAAAGACAATTAATAATCGTTGCTGCCGTCACAGCAATATATTCAAGAGACAATATATATATTCAAGTTGTATTTTATGCTCAGGTTGTCATTTATAAGCTTGCTGTGTTATTGGAACCCTTGGTATTTTTGGTAATCTTTTGAATGTATAATGTTCCCCTGTAGAGGACTCACTAGACTTTTAGGATCATATGCATGATGGGTTATTTCTAATCTTTAATTTGAACCCTTTTGTGTGTTTTGAGAGAAGCTGTGCGTGTGTTAAATGTGTTTAGGTTTGGTATCATATTACTAAATTATGATAAATGCAACAATTTTGTGTGAATGAAATTAAGTTTTAGCATCATAAGGAATGATGTACTTTTTCTAGAAATCTGCCAGGATATTGTCTTCATGAGTCAAGATAACAGAGCAGATAATTCAAGCCTGAAGCGATCCATACAGGCTATACAAGAGCTCCTCTCGTGAGCTTTGAGGGACGCCAGCGTCAGCCCATCTTAAAACCGGACTCCCCAGCGTTAGCTCCTCGCTCGCTCTCTCTCTTCTCCTACTCTTTTGCTTGCACGCCTGACTGAAAACTTGCAAGAGAGAGAGAGTGCTCATATCGTAGCATCCGGCAGAGCAGCTGAACATCGAACCAACACTTAGTCAATATCTGAAGAACCTCTTCAAGCCTGAAGCTGACTAAAAGAACTCTAAAGACTTTGAAGCGCGCCGTTTTTACGTCACCAGGAGACAGCCTCTTACAAAGGGCTTTCCTTGAAACGCGTCAGAAAGACGTCACAGCAAAGAGCCAATCAACGTGGGAGTTCCCAAAACCCAGGAAAAGGAAGCGAAACCACCTGCTGGGACCTCAACTCAAAAACGTAACTAAACACGTTTTCATCTCTTCCTGAGCCTGGTTGAATTAATCTTTAAAAGCAAAGATAGAAACTCTCTGTTTGTGTAATTTCCGTAGGCGGAAGTTCACGAAATAGCCACAAGGGCTAGAACTTAATTTTCTTCAAATTGCTTTCTTCTTGCCAGACGTGTGTACCTGTGTGTATGTATGTATGTTTGTCTGTTAGTCTCGTGTCTTAGAATAGCAATAAACTCACGTTTCTTTCATCAAAAGAAATTTGTTTTCTGTTGTGTAATTTTTCAGATCAAACAAATGTGCTCAAGATCTTAGTTGCTAAACTCGTAAATTACATAAAGTACTATTTCTGTTTGTTCTATTGCGTAGGCCTCGAATAAGATAAATGAAATTATTTACAGATATACTGATAAGCGAAGATAGCTAGACTGATCGTTAATAGAGTATAAATCTGACGTTTTGATTAATATCAATTAATCATATAAAATCAACCCTAATTCATAATAAAAGCCTGACCAGAGCAAAATTCCTTATTAAATGTAATAAATCATTACAGCGGAAACAACTTAAAATACTCCGTAATTTTTGCTCATAAAGGTAGGAGTAATACATCATTCTGAACTGTAAAGGGTCTACTTTTATTTGTGTGCATTCACAATATCAACAAAACGTTGTGCTTTTATAAAATAAATAGGAAAACAGAGGATGCAGTTTCTGCCGTCTCGTCTTGAACAGGAGCGCTTCACAATAATGAACCGAAACTTAACGAATTGACTCACAGATATGATAAATATATCTAGCCTATAGAAAGCTTTAAATTACTTTAAAATGAAATAATTCAAATCAAAACCAAAAACTCTTTCATTATGTAATCCGTAAAGATGCATTTCTCTCTAAAGGCACGTCCAATGAGAAGGACGTAATTTTCTGATTTTTATGTTGCTCTGTTCTGAATACCTTAAAATTTAAAGGATTTGCTGCAATGCAATTTTGTCTGATATGTGAATTATTTATTGGCCTATTTTTTTTTATCCATGCAGCAAATGCTTTAAAAACAGCTTTAAAAGTACTTTATTGCATTCCAGAAATTTTCACTATAAATTTTATGGGTAGCTTGAATGTAAAACATTGTCATGAATTTGTTGTATTCTCATTTGTAAAATAGGCAACAAATTAATTGTTGTAGTCTAACCCGATCTCAGGAAAGTGTGTATAGCACGATTTTCTGTTTCTATTTGACGTAATGTTTATATGCAGAAATTGACTAGTTTGGCGTGAAAAAGACTGATAAATTCATAATTAATGGCATGGCTGTTCAGTCGACAGAAATACGGGACACATGGGCTTATAATTTACTGCTGAAATGTTTGCGGGGCAAATCTCAGGTCAGTCTGAGCGCTCATGGTACGCACAGTGCTTACAGCCGTACACCTGCAGGCGCCACTGCATTTATGTAAGTGAGAATAGCAAAATAAAGTAAACTGTGACATACTATACCCAAAAAATTCTTCATACAGTGGACTACCAGTAAAATTGATAAAAATTTGGGACCAAAAAGTTGATTTGACACTTTGACCTGACCATGTTTTGTTACATACCGTCCTATCAAAGTTATCTGACATTATCAAGATAGATTTGTTCTGACACAGTTTAACTCTTGAGTTGTTGTCATATTTTATTACCATATTCTAAACTATTACGAATAAACTGTGATAATGTGAGCAATGTTGAAGGTGTTTTGATATTTATTTATTTATTTACTTACTTTACTTACTTTATTTATTTACTTGCTTTTTGTTTGTCTTTAGTTTTCAAAGCTGCTATGTTTTTTTGTTTGTTTGTTTTTTAAACATGTTGGTGTTTTCAAAGTTGCTATGTTTTTTTGTTTTTTTTTTAAACATATTGGTGTTACATAACAGGTTCTCCACACTGGTTCTAATTATCACTTGTTAGCAAAGGAAAAGCAAAGCATTCCTGTGTTCTCTGAAGCATCAGTAGCAAAGAATCATAAAGTTCTGTAAGTCTGTCAAACCCTCTTATAGAGCCTGTATTTGCGCAGCCTATCATGATCAGGATCCTCAAAAAAGAACTTTAGGAAGAAGCAAACAAAAAAGCCCTTGAAAACAACAGAGAGTCTTGACAATCTCAAATAGAGTGGTCAAACCAAAGGGACACTTGCCCCAGTTTTTTCTGTCCTCAAGTCTGAGACGGAGCCCATCAGCGGAGATACATCAGGCTGTGTCACGAGTGCTCAGAGCTCGCAGCGTTATCGAGAGATACAGTGGCATTCTATCATGGCACACTTGAACGCTTATTATAGATTCTATTAAGATGGGCCCAAATTGGACCTCTCCATCAGGTCCGGCACACCTTGTTTGTTTTAGTTCTTGACAGTGAGGTAGAACGGCTTTATTAAGCTCCTGAGTGATAAAGAAGGAATTAAAGACACAATGAAATAAAAGGCTATTACTATTATCACTTATTTCTTGTCAGCAAAGAAGTAGGCAGAAGAGAGGATAAAGAAATGCTGAGGTCCAGCAAACTTGTTTCATCGTGAGCAC
>JAFVLL020030138.1:0-16904 GCA_021397915.2 Tor tambroides | reverse complement strand
ACGAAAAGAGGCAGTGGTGTTTGATATATTTCGTATGTAAATACAGTGAGGAAGATTGCAGCAGCCAAGGCGAGCTGACTGATGTTATCAAGTACTTTGCAGAATTACTGGACTTGCGTCGTTCCGTCCGCGGGAGTTCACACTCCCAAATCTAACTCGTGAAGTCCGAACTACCGAGGATGCAAGTCCGAAATTTGCGTACTTGGTCTTGAGAAACGCGCGCAGACCAAACGTTACGTCACCAGACCATTTGCCTAATCTTCTCGGTAGTTTAGACCACGATGGAAACGCAGACAGCAACAGGTCTGGGGGAAAACAGTTCCTGGGACATACTGTTTCAGGTAATTTTGGTGGAAAAGCAGTTTATGTTTCACAGAACTAATCCTTTCCTGGGTTGCGTAGGCTACATATATGTGGGGCGGATCTATCAAAATAGGGGCGAGACCCTTTTGGAGTAGGGGCGTGTTTGTTTTGGTGATTTCAAATATCAACATTGGCTTCCAGAAATTGCGTACCCTGCCTTTAACTGAGACGTTTTTCACAGTGTTAGCCTATGTGTTCTTCATTACTGACTGTTTGCTTAAAGGTGCACACATTTTTTATATATATATGGCTTAATCCTCAGGAATAGGGTAGAGTGGGGTAAAACTCCACTTTTTTCCCCAAAATAACTGTTTTTCCCAAAATAACCACAAGATAAAGTCAAGATATTTTTTATTGTAACTATGGACTACTTTGACAAGAGTGATTTAGAAGTTTTCACCATGTAGCTTACACTGGTGATGTACCGGAGAGAAAACAGATTTCACAGTAAATGATCTCATTTTCAGCAGTAAGAAAAAAAGCTTGTTGTTTTGTAGAACATCACAGTTATATCTGTATATGATATGAGAATAGTAGGGGCTGTAGATAGGGAGTATGTTTTATTTAATAAAAATATAATTATATTTTCAGAACGACATAATTTTTTTCTCAAACATAGTCAGTGGGGTAAAACGCCCCCAGGAGTAATGTGCAATTACTGTAGTTACTCTGTTTTGAACATCAACTCCTTTGTTTTTCCATCAAATGTTTTCTAACTAGTTGGTTAAATAAAAAATATATTGATTTTATATTTAAAAATTACCTCAAGTTAGCATCAGGTAGCTAGTTAGCTAGCCAGTGCTATCAGCTAACAAAATGTTTCAAATAGGCTATTGTAATTTTGTAATTCATAATTATTTATTATATTGTTTTTCATTTTAAGCAAAACTGCCCGAACTCTGATTTTGCTGTAAATGTTTAAAGCAAATTGCTTTGTCAGACTGGGGGACATTTTACCCCACCCATGGGAGCATTTTTCCCCATAGGTGGGGTAAAACTCCCCCTTGGTACAAATTACATTTTTTGTTAAAAATCTAATAACATGAAAACTCTTGACATTTTTCATGCTTGGTTTATGATTTTTGTCATTGTCACTAAAACTGTGATAACTTTTCTGAACACATTTAACTTTGGTTTCACAGAAAAAAAAATTACACAGTCCTTAAGGGGGGGCGTTTTCCCCCACTCTACCCTACTAATGAAGAGGAATTTTGATGAAGCCCTCCATTAGTTATCACAATATTTCACACAATTTCTGTACTTTTTGTTTGCAGCGAGAACTCCGGATGGCTTTTTGTTTTGTGGGTCTGTTCACTCAGTGCAGCCTGTAGTAAATTTCTGAAGCTCTTCCACCTATGAAGTGCAATAAACAGTAAGGTACAAATGTGTGTTTTTTTTTTCCAATTTTTGTCCTGGTTTTCAGTCAGGGATAATGACAGTGGAGGAGTAAATCACTGCATGTTTATCTGCTCTGATGGCTGCCTGCTCTCTGCAGCCGCAGGTATGACTTTTTTAGTGTTAAATTAAATTCTGTCCTGTAAATAAATTCTGTTTATCATGCTGTGCTATGTTTGGTCAGAGTGTTTACTCTGTGCAGAGGTGGGGTGACCTGTTTCGTGTGTACACAGCTGCGCTGGCATGCCCGCATTTACAAGGCAATCCTGGCTCAATTATTTCCTTATCTCTGTAGTTGCAAGGGACGAGCTCTAGTGAGGTATTCAGACAACTGGGTATGATAGCTTTTTCATAAAGTATTCCTATAAATTAGACTGAAACGTTTTCTCAGTTCGAGCTGGTGTTTCTGGATTATGGATGTTTGCACAACCAAATGAAAATGCTTTGAGTTGAAGCTTATGAATATGGCTGTTTTAGCCTTGTGATAACTTTGAAAGTGCATTTCAGTTGTGAGATGCAGTAATCCATTCAGCCATTACATTAGAAATTTTAGGTAATAAAATCAGACTTTTTGATTACTTTTGACCCAACTTGTTTATCACATTGATTTAAATATAGGATAATCTTGCACCATATAAAAACACAACAAGAAATATTAATGCGTTTGAAAGATAAAAGCCTCCCAAAGACATACATGGTTAAATGGCACATAATTCAAATAAAAATGAATGTGTTCATCAGTAGTTGATGTAATGTTGAAATGATTAGAAAACTCCTCTTAGATTTTAAATGAGTTTTTTGTATTTTATTTTATTTAAATAATGTTTAAATGATTACATGTAATCAGTTACTTCTTCAGATTCAACTAAATGAATCAGATTCTTAAAATTAAAATCATATCAATTCATTCAAAATCAATTATGACATTACAAACATGTTCATTAATATTTGAAAAACTTTTGTCTGCCAAATCAAGGTAATTGTCAGGGTTCTGTCGTGTGTGTTATGTGTTCCCGCCTCTTGTGTCCTTATTTGGTTTGTTTCCTGTCCTTGTTTCATGTGATTATTAGTTAAGTCTGTCCAGCTGTGTGTCTCATTATCTTGTGTATATTAGTTCATGCCCGTTCAGTTTCGTGTTGTCTGGTCTACTCGTTACTCCCGGTGTTCCTGTGTGTCTGCCTTGCCTTGTCCTGCCTTGTCTTGCCCTGATGTCAATTAAAGACTGTTAAGAATGGAGCGCCGCCGCCCGTCCGTGCTGCTTTTCCCGTGTCCTCCCTCGTGTGTGCAACGTGACAGAAGACCAGACCGAAACAGTAAGCGGCGCCCCTTCACCTCGTTTTGTTTTCCGGTTTTGTAAGTCTTTTGTTTTATTCCTGTTTTATTTTTGTTGGTCTGCCCCGCGGCGCGGAAGTCGCCGCTCCTTCACGCCGCAGTCCGCGGCTCGGATCCTGTCCGCAGCCGTCCGCGGCTCCCCAGTCCAGATCACGGGCTGCCGCTCGTTCATGCCGCGGTCCGCGGCTCGGATCTTGTCCGCCGCCGTCCGTGGCTCCCCAGATCACGCCGCCGACCCGCCGCTGACTCAAGCCCGCCGGATTGCCGCTGACTCATGCCTGCCGGATTGCCGCTGACTCATGCCCGTCGGCCGCTGCTACCTACTCCGTGGATCAAGTCCACACGTCACGGCCAGGAGAGCCGTGTTTTTGTTTGTTGTGCCCACAGGAACATTTTAACTTACCTAGTCTTGTCTTGTCCATGGAGACTCGTCTGGGGCTCCTTGTCTTGTGGCCATGGAGGCCAATCCAGCCGCCTGCCTCTCTGTCACGGAAGTGGTAGCGGTTGCTGAGGGAACCGTGTGAGGGCACCTGACTCATTGTCATGCCCATTAAGAAGCCTCTACTCTAGGAGGGCTCCTGTTCCTGTGGGCGGTCCGGTCCTGTCCTGTCCCTGTCGGTCTAGCCCAGGTGGGCGGTCCTGTCCTGTCCTTGTCGGTCGAGCCCAGGAGGGCTGTCCTGTCCTGTCCTGTTCCTGTGTGTTTAGCCCTGGAGGGCTATCAGGTTCCTGTCCTGTTCCTGTCTGTCTGGCCCCGGAGGGCTCCTGATACCCCCTGGATTCCCCAAGGAAATTTTTTTGGGGGGGTAGTAGAGCTCTGGGTGGAGTGGGCGGGCCGAGGAACGAGGCCATGGCCACAAAGACCACCTGCCATGGCCTCCTGAGCTCCCTGCACCGACATGGCCTCCTGAGCACCTTGCACCGCCATGGCCTCCTGAGCTCCTTGCACAGCCATGGCCTCATGAGCTCCCTGCACCGCCATGGCCTCCTGAGCACCTTGCACCGCCATGGCTTCCTGAAGCTCCCTGCAATGCCATGGCCTCCTGAGCACCTTGCACCACCATGGCCGCCAGAGCTCCAGGGGCCTCCGTCTGTCTGTTCCGCTCTGGAGGTCCTCGTCCTGTGTTCCTGTCCGTCCTCGTCCTGTGTTCCTGTCCGTGTCTGTCCTGAGGGCCCTCCAGAGCACCCACCCCCCCTCCCTGGTGGAACTGTTACGGCGTGGGACACGCCTTCCGGGAGGGGGGAGTAATGTCAGGGTTCTGTCGTGTGTGTCATGTGTTCCCGCCTCTTGTGTCCTTATTTGGTTTGTTTCCTGTCCTTGTTTCATGTGATTATTAGTTAAGTCTGTCCAGCTGTGTGTCTCATTATCTTGTAGCATGAAGTCTGTCCGGCTCAGTTTCGTGTTGTCTCAGTCTGCCTGCACTCTGCAGTGTTCCTGTGTGTCTACTAATGGTCCTGCCTTTGTTCTGTTCTGAGTCAATTAAAGACTGTTAATTTGAGTTTACGTCCTCGTCCGCATGTTCCTGTGTCCTCCCTCGTGTGTGCACCGTGACAGTAATGAAGTAACAGCATTTTATGCTCTTTCAATAATTCATTAGTTGTTAAACACTTTGTAAACTTTGAAAATATATTTCAAATTTTGAATTCATGTATTCAAGATGTAAGTAAAATACTACAAAGTTACTTCACTTGGCATTTTTAATCTTTAAATGTAACTTTTGATGAAATTGGTATAAAGGATTTACAAAAACCATATGAAACCAACATGAATTCTAGGAACTTAGAAATAACTTTTCTAAGAACCATGTGCTTTAAATGAAATTTTTCATCTTTTCACATCTGTAATATTATCTCATAACAAGTGACGATTATTACTAGACATTATTAACCAGTAGGCAGAGGTTTTGCATTCTTTCCACAGATACAGACCTCAGTCACAAAGGGGTAGTTAACCTAAACATGTCATTTACTGAGTTTCTGTCTTCTGTTCAGCTTCCATAATATGGAAAGATATTACATAAATCAATGGCTACTGTCAACTGTTTGGTTACTAACATTCTTCAAAATATCTTTTATGTTCAACAGAAGAAACAAACTCACACAGGTTTGGAACAACTTGAGGGAGAACTATTCCTTCAAGGTCACATATTAATTTCACAACCCATGATTTCTGTCTGTGAAAACCCATGAACGGCACATGTTACAATAAAAAGTCTTGTTTTTATTTGTGTCCAATTTAATATGTCCTGTACCCTCAGGGTCTGATCTATAAAATTAAATAGTTTTTTTGTTCAGAACAGAATCTCATTTTAGTTGGACATATTTTTGGCTATGTAGCTATTTTATTTTTATTTATTTATTTTCTTTTTAAATTGAATTCCCATACCAGTAAAGCAATATGCAATAAATCTAATCTTTGTTTGCTTGCTTTGCATTCGCTCACATAAAAATAAATGTAAATGTTAATCAATTTATAAGAAAAGGCTTAAGGGTCAAAAACTATTATGTACTGTACATTGAACACCACATAAAACTAAGTATGATATTTTTGTTCTAACATTATGCCAGTATGTACTTTCTTAAAGTCATCTTTAAAGTTTGTGCTAAGAAAATAACTCTAAATCTGACAGTAATTCATTTACAAGCCCAGCTCCTGCAGAGTGGGTCAATATTTGTCTTGACTTAACTAATATGAATTGCTTTAATTAAAATAAGATTCTTATTTGTCAAACATTATCCTCATTTGTCTATAATACTATGTGTCCCTTTGCCTGTAAGTATGTTTATACAGCTGAGGCTTTATAATGCTTTTCATGCGAGTTTAGATTTAATTCTCCATAATCGCTGCCGTCGTCAGCACATAAAAGGCAGCCAGGTGCTAATTAACACAAGATGCACATGAGAGTGGATAATACCATCACAGGCCCTGAGTCAACAACAGTCTGCATACTCAACACCTGAGGGGCATCCAACATTATAATCAGTCAATATAACATGATTTCTCATACCTAAACATAAGGGAGACCAGAAGTAACTGTAACACATTAAATTGGTCAATCACACTTATAAACAAACTAGTGTAATGCATAGCAGTGATTCCACACTCTTCCTGGCTGAGTGTCAAAATGTTTATCGTATCAATTTTAAGTACAACTACACTGTAAAAAAATACTTTTGAAATAAATAAAACAAAGATTGCTGAAGTACAATTTACAAGAGAATATTATTCTACTTTAAATTTCATGATTAATTCAAAGTGGGTGTTTCTTTGTAAATATTTGTGAAATTTACTAGCTATTTCTGTGTGAAAATTGACAAGATAATTCTTTTTTTTTTTTTTTTTTTTTGGAAAAATTGTATATACTGTTTTTTTTGTTGTTTTTTTTTGTTTTGTTTTTTATTAATATGTATTCCAATTTTATTGTCAAAAGTTACAAAGTTCCTATAATGGAAAACCTATATGTGACCCTGGACCACAAAACCAGTCTTAAGTGTCAATTTTCCGAAATTGGAATTTCCACATTATCTGAAAGCTGAATAAATAAGCATTCTATTGATGTATGGTTTGTTAGGATAGGACAATATTTGGCCGAGATACACCTATTTGAAAATCTGGAATCTGAGGGTGCAAAAAAATCTAAATATTGAAAAAATCGCCTTTAAAGTTGTCCAAATGAAGTTCTTAGCAATGCATATTACTAATCAAAAATGAAGTTTTGATATATTTACGGTAAGAAATTTACAAAATATCTTCATGGAACATGATCTTTACTTAATGTCCGAATGATTTTTGGCATAAAAGAAAAATTGATAATTTTGACCCATACAATGTATTTTTTGCTATTGCTTCAAATATACCCCAGCTACTTAAGACTGGTTTTGTGGTCCAGGGTCACATATATGAAGAAATTTTTACATAGTGTTTTCCAGTCCTTGGTTTATCATAGGAATTTCTAGTGAACTTCATTTTTTAAATTAAGCTCTGCTCTAAAATATTTATTGGCTACATATTGCTCTTGTATGCAGCATAATGTGTGTAGTGTAAAACTCATTTGCAAGCCATAATGATGTCAGATTTGTCTTTGTTATGAGTTTTCAGCGTTTTCAGTGACTTGATTTAAATCTAGTCATCTCATACAATTGGTAAAATCACTGAAATTCATTGACACTCTTGTGGGAACTCGAAAGAGATGTCAACTTACCATATGATGAAAATACATTTTAGCTTAGATTTGAGGTCTGAGGCAACTAAGGTTATTATAATAAGTTATAACCTAGTTATAATAAGACTGTATGACTCTCTGATATTTAAACTGTCTAATAAGCATCACTGAAATAAAGGAACCTGCTGGAGGCTGTTCTTGACTTGACTGCCAACAATATTTTATCATGCTTATTACATGGATATGAAATTTTGATATGAATTTTATTATGTGAGAGATGACCGAATACCAGAGACAAGAAACTAGCACAGCTGTGTAGAAAATTGGCTGACTGCAGGAAATTCTACAGTAAAGCCTCATTAATATATAAATATTAATAACTCAATCAACTTGTTTTCAATCTTTTTTCAATAACTAATTTTAATATTAATTAACTCATTTATAAATTTATAAGACATTTAGTTCCAGTCCTTGATTCTGATCATAATTGAATGCAGTTGATGCATCAACATTGACTTAACATTGTTTAATGGTTGCATGCTATTTGGGTTATTCGTAATATGTAATATGATCAATCACTAAAAACTATTATTTCTTTCAGTGGTGAGATATAGTCTGTTCAAGTGTTACAGTTGCCCCCAAGCACTATTAACACACTTTCTCCATTTACATTGTCTACACTTTACTATAATGAGAGGATTCGCGATCATACATAACTCTGCACTGAACAAAACTGATTTGAGCGCTGAGTGGATTCTGACTAACTTAAACACCTCTGACTGGTCAACCTGTTCCAGAAATCAACAGATATGTCTGTGATTGGCTTACATTGCTCAATGCTGCAAAAACATGTTTTAAATAGAAACCTTTGATGAGTGGATGAAAAGCCCCGCCCCGCAGGTTGAGAGCGTAAAAGTAGCCCAATTTTGCAGTAAAACAATGGATTTGGCAACACTGCTTTGGTGTATCAGTTTTAAAAAACATGGATTGAAACTGACCACTTTTTCTTCCATTATAAACATTTAACCAATCCCGTTTATGATGGTAGAAAAAGGGTGGCAGTTTCCAACTGTGTTTTATTTAAACTGATTATGATACACCAAAGCAGTGTTGCCAAATCCATTGTTTTACTGCAAAATTGGGCTACTTTTACGCGCTTGCCATGGGTTGTTTTTTTAATCCGTGGGTTAAAGCGATTTCCCTGAAAGTTATTTTGACAGAGCTTTTGTTCAGCAAACCTGGCAACCCTGCACCACAGTTTTAAGGAGAAAATTCTTAGCAATTGTGTTGACTGATCAATTTGCAGATGATTTGTCGAAGCATATCAAAAACACCTATTACTAGGTTTAAAAGGTTGATTTTGAAGTTTTGATTATTTCTGCAGCACATATTCCAAAAATGGCAGAGAGATGAGGCAATCTTTGAGTAAATAAAAACATAAAATGTATTATTAGAGATGACCCCAGTCTCCTGTACACAGTCACGACACATGACTTTTTTAGTACATCTTATCAGTGAAAGTTTTCAGAAGCTATGGCAACCATATGATTTGTTGGTTTTCATATTGCAGCTGCAGCAGTGCGGTGGATGTTTCCTGCGGTGCTTTTGTGTAGTAAAGATCTGGTTCTTTTGTGTCCTAAAAATGTGTTTCCTCTTCTGTTTAGAAGGTATTAATGAGTTAGTGCTCAGGCACCTCATGAAATCTCCACATTAATGCTGCTCTGCAGCGGCACAACCCCGCAAACATCAGGACGCACGTTAACTCCACTATCAACTCTTTGAAGCAGTGATAAATGTCGCCATGGGCAACCGAGACCATGTGTGGCGGCTCTACACACTGCCTCTCTCTTAAGGGCTGCAGACTTCTGAAAATCAGCCTTTTTAAACATGTCACTAATTTTTTTATCTCAGACAGAGAGGTCCATTTGTTACACAGTGAGCCTTCGACAATAACCAACCTTCCATTTAGACCTTGTTTTTTTCGCTTACTGTCTATTTAACCCTGGTGTGTTTTGTATAGAGTGTGTCTAGTGGATGACAGCTGACAGGATTCATTTGAGTCCTTCGTGCATTAGAGGCTTCGAAAAGCCATTTATGCTTTTTCTTTTCATTTCTCCAGCCCACCACATCTTATAAGCTTTCAGTGTGCAAACCACTTCTTGAGTTTTGTATCTAAGCTGTGCAGGAGACTAGTGAGTGTTAGAGGAAGGGATTTTCTTTTTCTTTTTAAGCTTTTATTGCAGAAGACAGAGATTTGCAGAATTCAAAGATGCACATTTTAATTCCTAAAGTGGACAGTTTCTGCAAGATCTTAAATGGTCAAAAAGCACTGTGCACTATGTTTTTTTTTTTTTTTTTTTTGCAAAATCTACAGACACATATGCATTAGTGAAAGCTCTGGTGGAATGTTTGACGAATAGGAATATCTAACATTTGTTTTGAGAGTGTAGAAATTGCCAAATCAGTTTGAAACACAGGACGTTATATTTCTGAACAGTTGTCATTGGTTAAAGGATAGCTATGTCATCATGAGTTGCATCTTAAGTTTGGTTGCATACTGGAACATCAGTTCTGCAAACCCTTGTGAAAAAGAAGTGTGCTTAATTGTATTGAATGTGCACTTGTATTGTACTTCAAATCTTAAAAGAACAGTTTTAAAGTGCCCCTATTATGGATTTTTGAAAATTGCCTTTCATGCAGTGCGTAACACAGCTGTAAGTGAATGAAAACATCCTGCAAAGTTTTAAATCTGAAAGTGCACCTTGTATAATGTTATTGTCTCTCAAAAGAAAGAGTCGACGCTGAATCATTTAAACGAGTCGTTTTTAAAACGAATCCTAAGCCGTTTCATGTTGACGTCAACATGAAACATTAGCATATTGCCCGCCCACTTGCAGGTCTTTTCAGGTTGGTCTGAATGAAAATGCAAATTCATTCTTTGCCACTAGGTGCCGCTTTTGGAGCGGTAAAAATAGCCGTTTCCCCGGTAACGTTGTACACAAAGCAGCACTGCGCTCACAAACACTGCTTTATCAGGCATTACAGGCTAGATTAAATGAAAATGAGACCAATCGAACCAATCACCGCAGATTAACATCACGCAAAGGAGGGGTCTGGAAAAACGAATCGTTAAAGGAATCGTTTGGGAGTCCTTGAGCAAATAAGGTAAATGCATATTATAAGACAATGAAAGTGTTTGGGGACTCACAAAACAAAAATATGAACCTATTAACCAAAATATGAATATGTCACATTAAAAGTTTTAAAGGGCACCTATTTTGCAAAATTCACATTTACATTCGCATGTGCTTTCTTTTTCACGAGGGGATCTTTGCATTTTCATGTGTGTCATATAAAAAAAATCCCCATTACAAATGAATGCATTCCTTCATGCAGTATAAACTGTGTAGGTGCTCCAAAGTGTTTTTCCTGACAGAGATGTTACTAGATAGAGACATAATGTGACCCAGCTGAACATGTTTCTAGACCTATTAATTTTTTCCACAATAGGCTGGTACATTTTTTTAAAATGTAGACTAATTTTGAAGTATTATTCTTCTGTTCACAGTAATACACAACAAATGCTGTTTAGGAGCTTATGAAGTTCAAAATATATGTAATCTGCTTTCATAACTAACATGAAAGTACAAGAAAAGAGCACATGAAATATACTACTTGTACAAAATTTAAAGTAGGAAAATGAACTGTATTGCCCTGAAATATGTTGATATCCCTCATATAATGTTTCTCTTGAAAGTTGTATAATTGTTAAAAAAAAAAATATATATATATATATATATATATATATATATATACACAGGTCCATCTCAATAAATTAGAATGTCGTGAAAAAGTTCATTTTTTCTTGTAAGTTATTTCAAAAAGTGAAACTTTCATATATTTTAGATTCATTGCATATAAAGTAAAACATTTCAAAAGTTTTTTGTTTTAATTTTGATGATTAGAGCTTACAGCTCATGAAAGTCAAAAATCAGTATCTCAAAATATTAGAATATTTACATTTGAGTTTCAGTTAATGACCATCCCTACAGTATAAATTCCGGGTATCTCTTGTTCTTTGAAACCACAATAATGGGGAAGACTGCTGACTTGGCAATAATCCAGAAGACGAACATTGACGCCCTCCACAAAGAGGGTAAGTCACAGAGGGTCATTACTGAAAGGTGTGGCTGTTTACAGAGTGCTGTATCAAAGCATATTAAATGCAAAGTTGACTGGAAGGAAGAATTTGGGTAGGAAAAGGTGCACAAGCAACAGGGATGACTGCAAGCTTGAGAATACTGTCAAGCAAAGCTGATTCAAACACTTGAGAGAGCTTCACAAGGAGTGGACTGAAGCTGGAGTCAGTGCATCAAGAGTCACCACGCTCAGATGTCTTTAGGAAAAGGGCTACCGAGCCACTTCTGAACCAGAGACAACGTCAGAAGCGTCTTACCTGGGCTGTGGAGAAAAAGAACTGGACTGTTGCTCAGTGGTCCAAAGTCCTCTTTTCAGATGAAAGTAAATTTTGCATTTCATTTGGAAATCAAGGTCCCAGAGTCTGGAGGAAGAGTGGAGAGGCACAGAATCCATGTTGCTTGAAGTCCAGTGTGAAGTTTCCACAGTCAGTGATGATTTGGGCTGCCATGTCATCTGCTGGTGTTGGTCCACTGTGTTTTCTGAAGTCCACAGTCAACGCAGCCATCTACCAGGAGATTTTAGAGCACTTCATGCTTCCTTCTGCTGACAAGCTTTATGGAGATGCTGATTTCATTTTCCAGCAGGACTTGGCACCTGCCCACACTGCCAAAGGTACCAAAAGCTGGTTCAATGACCATGGTGTTACTGTGCTTGATTGGCCAGCAAACTCGCCTGACCTGAACCCCATAGAGAATCTATGGGGTATTGTCAAGAGGAAGATGAGAGACACCAGACCCAACAATGCAGATGACCTGAAGGCCGCTATCAAAGCAACCTGGGCTTCCATACCACCTCAGCAGTGCCACAAACTGATCACCTCCATGCCACGCCGAATTGAGGCAGTAATTAAAGCAAAAGGAGCCCCTACCAAGTATTGAGTACATATACAGTAAATGAACATACTTTCCAGAAGGCCAACAATTCACTAAAAATGTTTTTTATTGGTCTTATGAAGTATTCTAATTTGTTGAGATAGTGAATTGGTGGGTTTTTGTTAAATGTGAGCCTAAATCATCACAATTAAAAGAACCAAAGACTTAAACTACTTCAGTCTGTGTGCATTGAATTTATTTAATACACGAGTTTCACAATTTGAGTTGAACTACTGAAATAAATGAACTTTTCCACGACATTCTAATTCATTGAGATGCACCTATATATGTTACTGCCAACTATACATCACAAAGTTTTTTTTTTCTGTAAATGACATGATGACATGTGAAGGTTTTCTGTAAATAACATGAATTTTTGTCTGTTCCTTGCACATTGCTATTGTATGGCTTCATACGACATAGAATATAGAGTATAAATATAGAGTCATATGGAGCCCTTTCATGATTCTTGTATAGAAAAGCATGACCATTCTGCTAAACATCTCTTTTTGGTTTCCACTGAAGAAAAAAAATCGAATGTGTTGATGTGTTATGTGAACAACATGAGGGTGAGTAAATTATTACAGAACCAGTGGCATGACATAACGTACTATAAGTTATAAAATGTTAATAATATTATTACTCAATATATACTGTGCCAATTTATATTACATTCACAGGTTCATTGTCATTCAACTCGTCAAATCTCAGCTTTTCATCTTCCTAAATTTCTTGTAGATGTCAATAATAAATAATTATCAGTAATATTTAGGGATATCACATTATGGAATGGTTTATCCCATCCTGCAAAAAAATTTCTTCCTTAATATGTTACAAAAGATGCTTAAAAGACCGTTTTATTGCTGCCTCATAATGCTGTTTTCTAACTTCTTGTTTATGTATTTCACTTCGTGGTGTATGTTATATTTGGTTCTTTATATATGCTGTCATTAATTTGCATTTATAATAATGTATGTTAATTTAGCTCTCTTTTTTATTTTTATTTTCGTGAATATTTTTAGGTGGATTCTTTACATAAGACCTTTTGGGTTATCTGCATCTCCCTGCATTGTATATGGTGTATTTTTTTGTATTTTTTATTGGACATATTTTATGCTGTACACTAAAACTAAAACAAAAAAAACAAAAACAAATAAATAAATAAAAAGAGGTTTTGGTTAGACAACCCTAGTTACTGGCCTACACCAAATGGGCAAAATGAAATATAGGCTACTGTACATTTATTAATATTCAATGCGTATTTCATGCATTTTGGAGTCATACATTAAATATTAAATGTACATTAACTGTTATTAATGCAGATATTTCATATCTTGCAAATATGGACATATTAACATTATCACATTAAACCTTGGTGGTTTATACACGCCTGCGTTATTAGATCTAGGTAGGATTCTTCCCACACGAATGATCCTGACATTACTTGTGGCCATGTGTGATGAAGGGTCACATGCTTCAGGCTGTTATCATCACTTCATACTGAAGGTCACAGCAGAGCTTTCAAACAGTGCTTTGTGTACCTCCTGCCCTGAAGCAGGAACGACGTGCAGAAATGATGATGGCTCGACCGCAGTAAGAAACATCAAAGGAGAGTCCGTAGGGAAAGAACACTCACAGAGACGGCTGCTGCTGCCGCCAACGAAAGGGGAATATTTACTCTTTTTATTACGTTGACATAACTCACATGATGTCTTCTCAGGAGAGCGCTCGTCTGAAGCCCAGATACAGAGCGAAGCGGCATTTCTGGGAAATGTAATCACCTTCTCATTAAGCAGTCAAAAAGATCTTGCTTTATCTATAGAAAAAGTTGAAAAGTGTATTTAGGAGAGCACATGGATTGATCGTAATAGACATTAGTGTAGTCATGCTCAGCGGGGACCTCAAAAAGAAAGACATATTGACTGCAATACACAATGAGACTTAAATGAGATTCTGCTCTATTAGGAGAAGCAGCTGCAATTTCATCAAGTTTACCAGACCGTTGAATTCTCAAAAGTTGAGTTTGAAGGGAAAAGCCAATAGAAAAGTTTCTGAACCAGAACATCGAATGGTTGGAAATTGGTTTAAAATAAAAAAATCCTGACTGCACCGACATCGACGCAGTCCCGCAATCCTTTTTTTTTTTTTTTTTTTTTTTGAAGTAGAGTGACTGTCAAATTCCTTTGACTCTACTTTAGACTTGCTCTTTTATAATGAAAGGCTCTTTCTTCTTATTATCACGTCATCTCGGAAATGGAAAATGATTATTTAATTCATTTCATGGCTTTATTACTGTACCAGCATGAGTCTGTGCACCCCATAATGGAATAACCAAGAGCGACCTTTCTTTAAAATGTAAAGCCCTAGTGTTTTTTTTACAAGTAATGAACAGAGGTAATGTCTCTAATACATGTCTATCATATCATAATGCTGTGAATATGTTCTAGCAAAATCATATTCATGCACTGAAGATATGATTGGTGAGCTCTGACCCCATTAAGACTTAAACCAAGGATGTCTATTTAAAAACTTTGAATTGTTTTTGAATATGACAATTTAAAATGACTGACTAATGTTTTTTACACACTCCTTTCATGGTTTACAGAGATTTATGTCAGCTGATGCTTCAGGGACAAGAAGAACATTCATCTGAAATGAATAATGATATAAACTGATCTCAAAGGATGGTAACACTTTATTTTAAGGACCAATTCTCACTATTAACTATTTGCTTATACGCATGCATATTACTAGCAACTAGGTGTTGATTAGTACTTATAAAGCACATATTAATGCCTTATTCTGCATTACCATATTTTAGATCCCTTATTCCTACAACATACCTAAACTAAATAACTACCTTACTACTATTAATAAGCAGCAAATTAGGAGTGTATTGAGGCAGAAGTCATAGTTAATAGTGACAACTGGTCCCCAAAATAAAGTGTGACTGATTTAAACCATAAATGTCTATTTATAAAACAAAGCATTCATAGTTGCTTGAATATGACAGAAATGTTTGATTTAAAAAGACTGACTAATGTTTTTTACACATTTCTTTCATGGTTTACAGTGATTTATATCAGCTGATGCTTCATGGACGAGAATGACATTCATCTGAAATGATTAATGATATAAGCTGATCTCAAGGGATATAAATATTTCGCTTCAGTCATTTCAGTGATATCTGTCAGGTAGAAGTCTAGCAGAATTTTATGCATGGCATTTAAAGCGACTGTTTACTCAAAAATGAAAATTCTGTCATCAGAATGACTCCCATAGTAATTTTGGCAACACTTTACCCATTCTCACTATTAACTAGTTGCTTATTAGCATGCCTATTAAAATATTGGCTGTTTATTAGTACATATAAAGCACATATTCTGCATGACCATATTCTACATCCCTAATCCAACCCAATACCTAAATTTAACAACTACCTTACTAACTATTAATAAACAGCAAATTAGGAGTTTATTGAGGCATATGTCATGGTTAATGGTTTTTTAATAGCGAGAATTGGACGTTAAAATAAAGTGTGACCAATAGCTTCTTTTGTGTTCAGCAGAAGAAAGAAATTCAAACATGTTAAGAACAACGTGAGGTTGACTAAATGTTGACAGAATTTTCATTTTTGGGGTGAACTATTCTTTTTTAAATAATGAAATACAATTTTTTTTAATTAAAGTACTGTACCTTTACAGTTTTTTTTTTCAATCATTTTTGCACTAATAACAGAACCTTCATGTCATTTTTCAAAACTCTAGACACAAAACTCAAAACAGTCATTATTTGTAACACAGGCTGTCCAATGGTCAAAACTTGGCATATTGCGTTCATATCTTTAAAGCAGCCTTGCATTGGTTCAAAATACTCATGAAATATCGTAGGAACATTACTTTAGATCACCCACACACAAGATACCCATAGTTTCACTATGTAGTTGTTAGTACAATCATTAAATATAGTTGTTCAAAACACATGATGCAGCTTTCATTATGGTTCTACACATTTGTATATCATTGTGATAGACTAGAGAGAAAAGTACAGACACTGGAATCATTAAACATTTGAAAAGTATTGATGAAATAATCAACTCACAACAGGTTTAAAAAAAAAAAAAAATAAGAAAAAATGAGATCAGAAAAGTCACAGTTCCTCACTGCCCTTCTATGTTTTTTTCAACCCTGTCTTGTGGGTTTGGCCACAGGTTCTCATCCACGTCATAATGGATGTTTTCATTAGTTACACATCTTGGAAAAAAATCTTCTGGTATGGCAAATACTGTCACATTACGCTGTTGGATCATACTGATCATACCTGACCATACTCAGTCCTCAGTTGCTTCACTTTCATAATCTAAACATTTAATATTGTTCATCATTTTCCATAAAATTAAAGAGAAAACTAAGAGTAATGCAACAGTTGCGTAGCATTTTGAGTAGTTGTATCAATTGATCATTGTAAGTTAGATCATTGTAATGAAGTGAATAAACACTCAATTCAGATGTAATGTGGGAGTTGCATTTTGAAATAGTAATACTTTGATGTCAAGTTGTGTCATTTTGAACCGGTGATTTTA
>JAFVLL020030137.1:0-37335 GCA_021397915.2 Tor tambroides | reverse complement strand
GGCGAAGTTAGAGCGTGTCTGAAACGTCTCCCGTTTGATGTGGTCATAAAGACGTTCTGCATCTAAATAAACGCAATCCTTTTCAAGAAAAAAGAAACAGAGGCAGCAGTTGCGAATGGGGCGGCCAACCCTAGCCCCGCCCCTTCGCTAATTGCGTTAAATATTTTTAACGCGTTAATCAGAAAAAATTAATCGCATGCGTTAACGCGCTAATTTTGACACCACTAATATATATATATATATACACATATACATCTATATTGTCTACATCACATTCCATGAAAAAAAAAAATTGACATTGACATTGTTTTTTATAAAAGATATGTCAGTAATGTAACTATACTGTTTTCTGTATATATTTGTTTTTCGCTAACGCTGTGATGTTGGGCTGGTCGGAATGCTCACTAACGACAACCTACTAATGGCTTACTTATAGTTGTCTCTGCATATTAAGCTGAAACAAAGTGTATTTTAAACATTGAAAATAATTGCATGCTTCTATAATTGCACACACTATAAAGTGCACTCACCTTTGTAAAAGGATTTGATAGTGCTTCAGAAAAGAGCAAACCGTTTACATAAGTAGCTGTATTTCCTGTTCTTTTAACATGGAATTTTGACCTTTTTATTTCTTGGATATAATTAGGCTAACCTTTCAGAGCCTATATTCAGACCCCAACAGACTTATTAACTCCCCAGCATTGGAATGGAGACTCTCTCTCACGCTCTCTCACAGGTCTGAGCCGAGTAGCCAATCTCCTGCCCAGTCAAGGAATTCATTACAGGTCAAAACAACCTAGCGCTCTTTGAAGCAGTGCCCATTACTCTTTGCTAGACATTTTAGGAGGTCTTACTTGCATGAAGGAACACAACAGCTCTTGGGAATCTCGTCAGATCTAGGTCTAGCAGAGTGGGCTTTGCCCCTTTGAACCCGGCGCCGAACCAGCTTCCCTTTCCCAATTTTTCATGTTAACCACATAAATAGAATCAGTCAAACTGAACTGGAGTCCAGCGATAAATTCTTGAAGACCTACTTGTCTAAATCCGGTTGTTGGCATTTGGTCAGGTGTAGGCGTTGAAGCGAGACTTTACAAATATCTTTTTTTTTGATTCAAGAGCCAAATATGCTAATGGTTGGAGTGTCTAAAAACAGGCCATTCAACTTCAATGTCTGCGTATTCACGATTTAGATTAATATTGCATAGAAGAGCACTTATTTTGCGCTCGTTACGTCTCTCAAGCTAAACAGCTTTTGACTGCCATTTATATTCTCGCTCAGCTTGTTCCAAGTGTTCACGACAGGCCCTCACAAAACAATGGGAAGCCAAGGCTAAAGTTAGCTAAGCAAACAAGCCGTCCAACGAGACCTAATTTCTATTCTAATACGTGGAAGAGATTATCAAGGTCGCACATGCTAAGCTAAAAGCTTCCTGCTCTCCCACACGCTGGCGTTTAACCATATGTAATGAGTCATGGGTGCCCAATCTCAAACACAGCCCATTTGTGTTGGTGTGCAGCCAGCCATTCTTGTTTTTTGATAACCCTTTCAAACGGATAGCGTCGTATTAATAGGCACCCAGCAGTGTGGCAGCTCGGCTGTTTATATATTTATATCTGCGCACAAAAGCAAGCCGCCGTCTGTCTCTATTGATTTATAGCATTATGGGCAAAAATTGCTTTGTTTGAACCTCTTCTGACCTCGTGGCCATTCTGTGATGCATCTTTAAACGCTCGCTTCCTCTGTTCACGACCTGCCGCTTATACGTTCCGCTGTCAAATCACAGTTGTTTAGCTTATCTCCACCCCTCCCCGGTAAGAGGGCCCCGTTTGGAAATAAAGCGAGACTTTGCGGCTACAATAGCACAAAAGCGTACATGGCTGCAATGCTAATGCAGCGATAAGAGGGGTGTTCAGATTTACAGAGGAGAGACAGATGCTGAATTTGGATGTCCTTGCATATCAATGGAGATACTTCGAGCTGAGCGTTTAAAATATGCTGTTAATGGCAGTCCTCCAATTAGGTATCAAGCCCAAAAATCAATGCCACTGGATTGAGATAATTATGGAAAATATGCAAATACCAAAGCTATGGATCGAGGATCCTGTGGGAATAGGTCATCCTCGTTGGGCTGGATGGGTAAGAGTCTGTGTTCATTATGATTAACCTTTTAGGGTCATTCGACGTTAAAGTAGTCAGATGTGGCCTGTATGAGGTAAGCTAACAGGGCTGATGTACAACAACCTCCATTATCATTGAAAAGACTGTTCTGTATTTAAGCAAGAAGGTAAAACCGCATGACCATGAGGGTCTTATTGCATTCATAAAAAGGCTCATGCTTTTTAAGAATTATACAGAATAAATATTTGCATTTTTTTAAGTATTGCATTAAATTAATGCAATTAAATCAATGCAATATATTTTTAGTAATTTTATTATTCATCCAAAAATGAATATTCTTCAATGTACTCACCATGTTATTCCAAACATGTGTGAAGTTTACACAACATAAAAGATGATATTTTAAAGAATTTTGTGGTCCAAGCAACATTTAATTGAAAAGGGAAATTTTGATAGTCGAAAGAAAGTCATACAGATTTGGAACAACAAAAGGGTGAATAAATGACAGCATTTTTACTATGGGGAGATTTTTAAAGTTCCATCCTTCCACTAGAAGATATAGTTGTTTCTTGTAAATTATGTGCAGTGATACAGAGTGAATTCCAAAAGTCTGAGAACACAAGTAAATCACAAGTAAATGCTTCTATTTTGATTTTTTTCTACTATTTCAACAATTTATACATCAAATTATATTGTATATGAACATTATATTCAATTATATGCAATTATATTATAATGAAAGTTTAAACTAAAATGTATAAGAATTTACGGTGTTCCTCTTTTGTTTTAATGATAGCAGCATTTAAGTTTGAACTCCGCAAGTTTGTGTAAATCTTCCAAAAGTTTAAAAGAGCAAGAACATATGATCTTTTGTATTTTACATGAACAAAAGTCACAGAGATTTTCACAAAACATTTCATATTTTACAACAGAACATTTTCTTGTATTCCATTAGGAATGAATGAAAGTGAGGAGGGGAGTGAACACAGTCCAAACAATAGGCAGGGAATGACTTGTAGACAGTCAGGCCTAGGTGAACGGCCACACAGTCCAGTCCAGGATGGTAGACCACCAGAGAGCAGTGAAGGCAGCGAAGCTGGAGGCCGGAGGATAGCTGCGGTGACCTGACACTCCTCACCACTCCACAGCCATGCCACACTCGTGATGTCACATGCTCTGCACAGGCCTAGCAGCGTGGCAGACCCAGGGAGTAGACCGGTAGCTCAGCCTGCAGGTCAGGACAGGACAGGACAGGACTAGACTGGGGACTGACAAGAGACTTATACTCAACAAACAACTTGACAGGGAATACTCCGTATAACAACAGGTGAGATGAGCTAGCGAACATAGAGACGTAAGCACAACAGGTTAGAATAACGAACTGACAACACAAGAGAGAAAGGGAGAACAATATAAAGGAGAGGAGAACAAAACTAGGAATTCCAGGGCAGCCAGGAAACATAGAGGCTTGACTGGACACACTCTTACAGGGACTGGCCTCACTGCTCTGGACTTCAAATTGGGCTTAATAACGGTGACAGAAACAAGGGGGTGACAGAACTGACAGGGAAGCTGTACATCTTTGAATCAGGTTCGGAGACAGGTCTTATAATATCCTTGTGGATAACAGGATCAGACTTAATCTCCTCAGGAACTGGAGCTGACACTGGGCTGGGTTCTGGGGCTGGAGCCGACACTGGAGCAGACTCGGGCTGGAGCCGACACTGGAGGGCACTCTGCAACTGCTCTCTCTGGAGTGGGCTTGGGAACAACTGCCTCTATAGCAGACTTGGGAACTGCTCTCTCTGGAGCGGGCTTGGGAACTGCTCTCTCAGGAGCGGGCATGGGAACAACTTCCTCTATGGCGAGCTCGGAAATAACCTCCTCTATAGTATGCTCGAGGACTGCTTTCTCTGGAGTGGGCTCTGGGACTGCTCTCTCTGGAGCAGGAGCAGGCTCTTTAACAGTTCTCTCTGCAGCGGGCTCGGGAACCGCTCTATCTGGACAGGGTTTAGAAACAACCTCATCCAAAGCGGACTCTGGGGGCTCACCTTCAGGAATCTCATACCTGGTGGCCACAGTAAGGGTGGCGAGAATCTCTCTTGTGGACCTGAGTAGGCTGGCAAGGGATTCAGAAAAGGCCTAAGCGGCCATGACAACGGGCTACTTGGGAACGGCCTCCATGGCTGTGACTGGGAGAGCAGGGTACTCGGAGATGGCCTCCGTGGCCACAAGGGACTGAATGAGAGCCTCTGGAATGGCCTCCATGGCCAAAATTTTAAGAGCAGGCTGCTCAGGAACAGCGTCGTGGGGCACAACAGGAACAGCAGGAAACTCAGAGATGGCCTCCTTGACCATAACGGGCTGAAAGAGTGCCGCTGGAATGGCCTTCGCGGCCAACATAGTGAGCATGGGCTGGCCTCTGTGGACAAGACTTGACTGACAGGAACATTCTTAGACTTGACATGACTGGCTGTAATGGCATCTGTGGATGCAATTGGGCAGCTTGGAATTGGCCTCTGTGGCCGGAACAGGCAAGACGAAAACTTCTGCAATGGCCTCCGTGGCCATGACAGGAGAAGCAGCCAGCTTAGGAAGGGCCTCCGTGGACATGACATGACATGACAGGCAGGAATACATTCTGTAGACAAGGCAGGACTCATTAGCCTGGCTTTAGTAGACATAACAGGAAGGGCATTAGACTGCAAAGCACGGGCCATCTTCCTCCTCTGGTGGATTGAAGCTGCATGCTTGACCGCCTCTGTAGTATCTGTAGCTAACTCAGCCAACACAGGCACAGAGGCAGTGATCTTGGTTGTCTCAGCGGAGACAGGAATATGCTGCCTTCACATCGAAATTATCGTAAAATGAGTTTCCTAATCGGAAATTGGACGTGAATGGCCTCTCAAGCTGAAGGAAGGAAGGAAGGAATATTCAGTGTATTTTCAGACTTTTGAGTCCCATTGTACACTGTAATTTGATGAATGTGTTTCGCGTAATAGCTGTGACTGTGTATTTTATCACAGCTGGAATATAATATTGACCAATCAGCATTCATGAATGAAACTATAATCATATTCATTAATTTAACCGCAATTCACAATTCAAATACCCTTAAATTATTACCATTGATTTAGAGGGGGAAATCATTAAGAACGAAGTTCCTCCCACTGATAACGGTTTAGTGACTAATTCATTAAAGCAATTATGCAAATCAGGTAACGGTGCAAGCGTTCCCATAAACTATATGCTTTTCCCAATCCTCTGGAGTCCTCGGTTGTGGATGATGGAGCAGACAGCTGTGATCTGGCATACTTTACTGTGACTGTGTTTGGATATATAACATTTGTTTCATGAATAAACGCTTTCTGGATCCAAAAAACAAAATAAGTCCATGTCTCTTAAATAACCCCTTTACCGCCCGCTTTCCACGGGTGGTAATAGCATTAACTGCACCAGGCGATAAAGGACTCTCATAAAGGCTTTGGTGAATAAGGCACAAGAGGCTAATTTACATAGAATGGAGGCGTGTTTGTGCTGAAAAGAATGACTGACTTAAATACGGGTGGACAGCAAAGACGCAGGTTCTCGCCAACTCTACCGTGGAGCAACTGTTTAGTAAATTCATGTTATTCAATAGTTAAATTGCACCGATAACCCAGTCTTCAAAATATATATTATTCATCTGACATTTGTCATGCCAGGTGGAATGTATAAGGACCATCATCATCTCCACAAACACGACTGAATATCTTTTCAGACGAACCACTCAACCACAGGAGGGAAATAATTTGACTCTCAGTGTGGATGTGATTCAGCCGTGAGTCAGTAACATGCAAACACAAACCACAGCTAATCTGCAGCGAGACCTATTTTAAGTGATATCTGCGAGAGACACCAGTCTCCTCCTTGTTTAATGATGTGGCTTTAAACAGAAGAGGCCTTTGGAGTCGTGCATACAAACATCTGTTCGAGCGCTAATCTCGCCAACGAAAGCACTGACGGAAATGTTCGTTGATGAAGGATTTCTCGATTGTCGACAAGGCGAAAAACACTAAGAGACTAGAGTTAAAAACAAACTTGGAGAACAGTAACAGTGACACAAAATTACACAAATACAATCTGCTCAATGAATAAACACAAGTGAACAGGAAGTATGTTGTAAATATGCTGCTGACTGTTCATGTTTAACTTGATAAATCTCATCTTCAAAATGTTATTGACAATTTTCAAACTAAAATTGTAATTTCAGAGAGAGTACTGTCAACAAAAATTAATAATGACACGAGAGAACTGAGTAATTCACAGGACGCAAAACTGTGACTGAAAAGTATTAAAACAATTCACATCATCTGTTGCAATACAGTTATCAACATGTTCATATTTTCTCACATCTGTGAAATCAAATACCCTGCAATATGGTTTATTTAATTTGATATTTATGTGCGTTATGACTGAGAATGTGGCATACTGACATTTGATGAAGTGCATCTGCTGTAATTTCCTCTCTCGCCCGCCGGTGTTTATAAGGGCCCAGTAATTTACCCGCAGGAGGCTAACTTACAGCAGTTCACAGAGGTGTTTTTAACTGCACTTACACAATCTTCTAATGTCTCTAAAATCACCTACTTCCACTCAGCAGTCAGAGGTCAGAGGGAGAGAAACACTCACTCAAGTATAACATGAAGCACTGCAGCATAAACAACACAAATGTGCACGGAGCGTATGCTTCAGAAATGGCAGATTTATCTAGATATAGATGACACATTTGTATTTGACAGATACTATAAATCTGCAGAACTGAAATCATTTATCTAAACATGCCAAAGTGGAAATGGAGTGATACCGATCAGCAAGCGTCAAGTGTAGTATTGCCTCGCATACTAAGCCAAGTAATTACCAAATGGTATAATTTTAAATCAGCTTTAAATTTATATTATATATTTTAGATAGATAGATAGATAGTATATAAAATAATTATATATTAAAATAATAAATTAAAAACCGTATAAATTAGGACTGCAACAGCACATTGAAAGTGAAATCCATTACAATATATTGAAAATTCAAGTTATATTATATAATGTCTTGACTTTTTTCAAAAAAAACAAATATAAATTATACATATTTAATAAATCTGAATGTTCTACATTATTTAAAATATCATATATTTAGACTGGAACAGTAAATTGTCATTGAAAACCAGAAACATCTGTTGTAATATATTGAAAATTCTAATTATATTCTAAAATGTATAACAGTTTTTTTTTAAAACAAATAAATGCATTTTTATATATTACATATTTATGAAATATGAATATTTAACATTATACAAATTATGACATATTTAGACTGGATCAGTAAATTTAATGTCATTGAAAATCAGTCAAATCTGTTGTAATATATTGAAAAATCAAATTCTATTATAAAGTGAACTATTTTTAAATAAATTGATAAATCATGTCAAAACAAATGCATTAAGAAACAAAGTGTGCTGATTTTGAGCACCATATTGATTGTTGAAGAACAATAACAGTGCACTAATAATATTTTAAGAAAAATATAGAAAGAATTGACTCCAGTAATCCAGCCATAGTACAGTAAACTAATAACTGACCCGCATTATGAACATTAACTCCAAGAAGAAGCCCTATAAAGAAATCGTGTCACTTTTTAGCACCATATTGACTATCCATTATCTCTATGCAAATCACGAGTTCTTAGTTTCAACTAAATTTGCATTTGCTTTTACACAAGAACAACTTTGTGTAAGGCAGCAAAAGAACAGGTGGTAAAGTTTTGGCAAGCTTAAGGTTCAGGTGATGCTTCTGCATAAATAAAATGCTGCATCAGAGCCTGAAACGCTGCCGTTGTCATGACAGTCAGTGCATATTTTGTTTTCTGTCAGAGCTCAAGAATCAACAGCTTCTGTGCTGCCTGTGCAGAAGAAAAGATCAATCACAGTTCAGCATGCAAATGAATGCAAGACCAAATCACAAACTACAGATTTCAATAAGAGTTTTAAATGCATCAGAAGAAGACCTACCTATCCTAAATGTTTACAGAAACCAAAATAGACAGCACACCCAAAACTGAACATATTTACCACTTTTTTATCAAAGGCCATGAGAGTGACACACTCAGTGCCACAATACAAAGACTGCATTATCTACAAAAAATGTTGAACCAGAATATAATAAGAGGTTCAAGCTGAATGTGTTTCAAAGAAAATGAAAATGAATATAATACAACAATCTACTGTTCAATAAACATGAAATGTCACTAAAATGCTACATTTCTCATTGAGGCAGAAAGGTTGACTAGGACAGTTAACGTGTGTCCACTGCAACTGACCAGCATGCTGACAAAGAGCAGATGAACGTTAAGAACATATACGTTCTCAAAACCCTCAGTGTCGTCCTCACACAGAACGAAGAAAGAAAAAAAAAAGCAGCGAGTCAATAGCTTCTGAGAAAGCCGTTTAGAAGCTAATTGAAACAATTTTCCCTTGCTGCAGGGGAGGCCAAATTACATCGTCTTTGAGCTGCGAGATTGGGAAAAGGAAATTCTTTGAGTGAACTTGGAGGTTTGCAATTGCTCAGAGACTGCGAGAAAAGGCAATTGTGAGAGCGACAGTTGTAAAGCAAATGGCCATTTCTCTGTCATTATCGTTGCTTTACATTACGCTTTCATCATATGTGACACATCGCCACCGCCTTTAGCATATCTCAGATGGAACAAGAACAATAGCAAAAACAACAACGTGGCCTAAATAAATATTGAACCGCGAAGAGAAGTCATACAGTGACTCCATATGTAAAGTGATATTCGTGGAATTCAATTGGGAGAGGTCTGGAGCACAAGGCATCACGTAGACAAGGTAAGCATCCCATTAACAACACTGAAGGCTACTCAAAAGTTAATGGGGATATGGCGGTGCCGACTGGTCAGAGAACGAGGGAAGACATTTGCATTTAAATTGGAACAACTTCCAAAATCCTATCGACCCACAGAAGTCGAGTGCTGGAGAGGATTGAGTGTATATAGTGATGGTGGGATGAAGGAGTGATTGTAGAGACACCATCAATGTGAATCCACTCTGAGGAAGGAAAGAAAGACGTTCATCCATAGATCCTCTCTAGAGGGCAATGGATATACTGAGGACTCAGAAGAACATTGTGGCTCCATTCATGTGCAGTTCTGTACTACTTAAACTACACTTATTTTTTTTCTCCATCATGGCCCTGTTAGGCCTCTAATGTGGCAGATTTTGAATGTAAAAATGTTGATTTATTTATATTTTTTTTTTGTAAAATCTGATTGATAATATTAAAAAAAATCTAATTATATGATGATTTATACAAATTAATATACAAAATATTAAATATAAAAATTAAAAATTTGTTGAAACCAGTATCTTTATCTTAATATAGAAAATATATTTTATCTTTTAATTTGAATTATGTATAAAAATGAATTACAAAATGTTTAATGCTTTGAAACGATTTATTGAAAACCGTCAAATATGAAAACGTTTGATTTGAAGCAGGCATACTTACATACATATATGTATATATATTAGTAATTAACCTTAAGTAATTATTTGACTTTTCAATTATGTATGAAAAATATATAATATATAATAATAGTAATATGCAAATATTATATTAAATATTCTGGCAAAGAACAGTGAATTCAATGGAAACCAGTAAAATCTGAAAATCATTTGATGTCGCTATAGTGGCACACAACTAAATAATAATAATAACAATAATATTGTTTTGCTTGTAATGTTTTGAAAATTTAATTACATCATAAATTGTAATATTAATAAATGCATTTAATACACAGACACACACACATACATATGCATATATTTCTACATAAAATAATTCTACATACGCATATAAATACATTAAATATGTTAAAATAAGAAATAATATAAAATATATTTGAAACCGAACAATAAATTGTCATTAAAAACCAGTAAAACCTGCTGTAAATCACTGAAAATTCTAATTATATTATCAAATGTATTATTGAGTTTAATAAATAGAAATGATATACACTTTTTTTTCCCCTCCTTTTGACAGTAAGTGAGACTCCCACCTCTTGCCACATATTTACCCTTTCTGGTCAAGCTTTGGTGTCTTCCTCCCCACAAAATAATTCACTAGTTTGTCCAAATCTGTCTGTCTGACAAGGTCTGATTTTATTGACATAAATGTAGTAAATGTGTGTGTGGGCCCCAATGGCCCTAAAAATCCATCCCTGCTTCTTCCTTCATCCTAGACTTTTTCTTTTCATTCTTCAACCTTCCTTCTTTCCTCATTTTTATCTGAAGTCTTCCAAGCCCCTTTTTTCTCCTCAAGTTACTGTCATATCTAATTCACTGGAAGGCACAATCACACAGACCTGCAGATGGTGTGCTAAAGAGCGACGCCGGTTTCTCTTATCTCTATCGCTCCTGCAGTTTTGCAGGGACACCCGTCGTCAATGAGACAGTCGGCTGCTTTGACCCGACTTTATCTTGCCCCCATGGGACCCTTCTCACCGTAGCCCTGGCTATTTGCTACTCTCTTGAAGGCAAATAGCAGCTTCCTGCTAAGAAATGGCCAGAAATACCATCTGTAGTAAAGGGCAGGCTGAGAGGACCAAACGATTTGATGTGTGAGATATCCATTAGCATATGGTAATGAAGTGAGCTGTTGCACTTATGACAGATTATTACCATGTGGGGGAGGGGGGAAACAAATTGTGGTGTACCGCTCTAACAAGCGCAGGGATGTTAATCAGATTTAGATTAAAAGAATATTTCACCCTCATGTCATTCCAAGCATTTATTACTTTCTTATGGGACAAAAAGCATCAGAAAAACAACCCCGTGCAAGCAATCAATCAATCAATGAATGTATCAATCAATCAATCAATCAATGTTGAAAACAGTGCAGCTTAATGAAACCAAAATATGTTTCAAAATGTATTTTAGATGCACGTAAAAACTTTTCCAATCTTACAGGTCCTACATTTAGGCTAAATCCAACGTGGATGGAATAGAGAGCAAAGATTTACAATGAATTAATAATGTAATATAACACATTTGAATAAAATTCAGCAAGGAACATACTTTACAATATGAATTTTATTCAAATATGTTTTGCTGTTATAGACAAAAGTTTTTCTTGTATTGTATTTTCTTGGATTGAAATATATAGAACAAAATACGTTTTATATATTTTTTAAAATCATTTTAAATATAATTAAAAACTGAGTGAAAAATATATTTACTGTATATAAAAGTAAAAAAGGATATTTACATAAAATAAATTATAAGGTACCTTTGTACCTTATTAACCCCTAAATGACGCATATTTCTACATCAACGTTAAAAATTAATACTTTAAAATAGCCTTTGAAGCAGTACTGGCACAGTGACAGTTTTATATCTTTTTTTCTGAGAGCTGTAAAAGCTACAGTATATGGACAGTCTAGTTTTCTTTAGTACGGTGCAGCATTTTAAGGGCCGGATGCAGACAAACTGAGAGCGGAGTGACCTGAACCCTTTCCCAGGGAAAATTCCTCCATTGCTCTCTGTTAATGCTTTTCTGTAACTACCTCCATCTCCGTCTGTCTTTCTAGCTGATGGGCTCAGCTTTCTCGCTTTTTTGTTTTCCTTCTCTTTCACACCGGTCAAACCTGCTGAGTGCCCTGACGAGCTCTTACAGACAAAAGCCACGCTCAGACTGCACATTAAACAACCAGCAAATTAAAAACAAAGTATGGATTATTAAATTACAGGAAATTGTAGGGTTTGTAAAACATCTCTACAATATTACAGGTCAAGTCGCTTGCATAAGCATTCAGCCTAGAAAAAGGAAGAAAGAAAAGAAAAGAAACAAAACCTACTGGTAATTTTCTCCCAGGACATTATCCAATCATTTTACAGACATTTCCATTAACCCTAAAACACAACACGAAATGAAACGAAAAATTCAAAACACAGGTACAACACCTATTAATAAATAAATACTGACATTAAATTTATATATATATATATATATATATATATATATATATATATATATTTTTTTTTTTTTTTAATTTTAAAAGTTTGCCCCTTTTTGAATAAAATAAAAAACAAAATATAAAATAAAATACAAACTATTGAAAAAGTGTTAACTATTGCAATTAACTATTATTAATTAATAATTACCTATTAAATTATGTTATGTTATGTTAAATATAATACACAGAGTACTATAATGCATAATGTAATGTAAATTAATCCATAGCACTGATATAATATATGTATAATACTTTAATCTATTTTGGGGGAAAAAAACTTTAACTATTAAAAAAATATATATTATTACTAAATAATGCAAAACATTATACATAATATGAAATATTATGTGCATAAATATACACCTTAGCAACTGTATAGCAACATCATGGTAACCAATTGTTTTGCATAGTCAGGCACTCATCATTTAAAAATATGTCATATAATATAAATTAATAATACATAACACTGGTAAAATTAAGTAATATTTATATAATAGTATGAATATAATGTTCTGGAATTAATTTAAATAATTAACTATTCAGCTACAACAACATATAATACAATACAATAACAATTTTAACCTGATGCAATGATTATGATGCTAAATAAATAAAATAAATACCTGTACATTTACAGGAAGCAACCACTTAGCAACACCTTGGCAACCACTCACAACAGCCTAGCATCATAGTGGTGTGTATTGCACATTCAAGCTCTTATAATCATGTAAGAGACTCAGAACTATATAGAATTCATATAGAGGTCACAATCAAATTACACAAGCTCTGGTATGATCTATAAAGCAGGAACACAGACTTATCTGGTTTCTATTGACTCATATTTTATGTATTCAAGTGCAGCAGTCCTCTGAGGTCTCATTTCAGATCACAAACATTTGACGTCAACACTCCTAGACAGATGTCATTTTCACTTGAGAAAGGACATGACACTCCCGTCCAAAGAAACCAGTTTGGTCCAGTGTGCCACAGCTTCCAAATTAGATCTGGGAGGAAAATCATTACACAAGTAGATGGACGATCGAATCTTCTGGGGCCTTCCAACCCTCCCTGAGTCCCAGCTGAAATTTGTTTATTTGTATCCTAATGGCCGGCGTGACATTGCCTGTCACATGCCATCTGAGATATTTGACTGGTTTCCATTTGTGTCTACCTGCTCTGCCGCTCAGTATTTCAGCAGCATTAGAAGAGGGGCAGATAACTCCCATGACCCTCCTGCTCTCAACCACACAGGACATGAGAGTCACTGATAGCTGACAGATGCGTGGACTGCTGTAGCCGCCCTTGTCGAGTTGTTATTAGGTACAATCTTTTTTTTTTTTTTCTCTCTCTCTCTCAAAATGGCTGAGATAGGATTTCAGGACAGAAGAGATGTCTAAATAACTGGAAAAGCCTATATGTGCTTAGAGAGGTCTCAATAATGCAATAGAGCTAAGCTACAAAATAAAAGGCCTCTGACAAGCATTCAGGGGGGAAAAAATCAGGTGCAAAATTCTGATTGGATGAGCCACATTCAAAGCTTTTTTTAAAATAGCTTGTGACAAAACATGACTTCTGAATGTAAAACATATCTGGCTAATGACCTGGATTACCTGGACAAATAATGTTCTGTTTTGATTTTATTCATCAGGAAGACTCAAGTATCCTTCATCAGGATCAGCGCTATGGTTTTTTAACACATCATTCAGCAGCATTATTATTATTACAGAGGGAGAAAAACGACTTAAGGGGTTTCAACTCCCTTTAATAAGACACTTGAGCTTGTTTGTCTAATCACATGCTTTGACAATTCTGGGTGCAATCATGGGAAAACTATCCCTGAGAAAGCAGATTTAGTTGTAAATGAAATCCAGATGGAAGGCTTTAACAAATGTAAAGTCATTCAAAGATCAACAAGTATGAAATTTCACCCTAAGGTCATACAGTTTAACGCCCGTGCAAATTAACATGCATATTATTCGGTTTTATTGAAATATAGTCATTTTAACTGCAATTTGTTATTTTAACCTTTGGCCCCAAGTCCTAATTTCTGTTGTATATGTAGATTTAAAGCAAAAAAAAAATTGGAATAGTATATATAACAATTATAATTTCTGACAGATCTTTATTTATACTGCAAGTATAAATTATTACAGTTAATACAAAAAAATATTCAAAATTAAAATATAACACAGAGATTCCTGTACGGAACATATTGCCCTATATCATTGAGTGATATTGCCATATACTGTATGTTACCATAAGGCAATATACAGGTGCATCTCAAAAAAAATAGAATATCGTGAAAAAGTTAATTTTTTATTGGAACTTATTTCAAAATGCAAAACTTTCATATATTTTAGATTCATTACATGTAAAGTAAAAAACTTCAAAAGTTTTTTGTTTTAATTTTGATGATTAGAGCTTACAGCTCATGAAAGTCAAAAATCCAGTATCTCAAAATATTAGAATATTTCCTAAGATCAATCAAAAAAAGGATTTGCCAAACATAAAGTTCAAGTTCTTTAAAGTATGTTCATTTATGCACTTAATACTTGGTCGGGGCTCCTTTAGCACAAACTCCAGCATCAGTGAGGTGTGGCATGGAAGCGATCAGCCTGTGGCTCTGCTGAGGCACTATTGAGCCTTCAGCTCGTCTGGATTGCTGGATCGACTGTTTCTCATCTTTCTCTTGAAAATATCCCATAGATTCCATATTGGGTTCAGGTCAGGCATGATGGCTGGCCAATCAAGCACAGTAATATCATGGTCAGCAAACCACTTGGAAGTGGTTTTGGCACTGTGGGCAGGAGCTAAAGTCCTGCTGGAAAAGGAAATTAGCATCGCCGTAAACCTTGTCAGCAGATGGAAGCATAAAGGGCTCCAAAATCTCTCGGTAGATGGCTGCATTGACTTTGGACTTGACAAAACACAATGGACCAACACCAGCAGACGTCACGGCACCCCAAATCATCCCTGACTTCAGAAACTTCACACTGGACTTCAAGCAACATGGATTCGGTGCCTCTCCAGTCTTCCTCCAGACTCCAGACCTTGATTTCCAAATGAAAACAAAATTGACTTTTATCTGAAAAGAGTACTTTGGACCTCTGAACAACAGTCCAGTTCTTTTTCTCCTTAGCCCAGGTAAGATGCTTTTGACTTTGTTTCTGTTTCAGAAGTGGCTTGGTAGCCCTTTTCCTGAAGACGTCTGAGCATGGTGACTCTTGATGCACTGACTCCAGCTTCAGTTCACTCCTTGTGAAGCTCTCACAAGTGTCTGAATCAGCTTTGCTTGACAGTATTCTCAAGCTTGCGGTCGTCCCTGTTGCTTGTGCACCATTTCCTACCCAATTTCTACCTTCCAGTCAACTTTGGATTTAATATGCTTAGATACAGCACTCTGTGAACAGCCACACCTTTGACCCTCTGTGACTTACCCTCTTTGTGGAGGGTGTCAATGATTGTCTTCTGGACCATTGCAAAGTCAGCAGTCTTCCCCATTATTGTGGTTTCAAAGAACAAGGGATACCCAGAATTTATACTGTAAGGATGGTCATTTTGAGATACTGGATTTTTGACTTTCATGAGCTGTAAGCTCTGATCATCAAAATTAAAACAAAAAACTTTTGAAACGTTTTAATTCACATGTAATGATTCTAAAACATATGAAAGTTTCACTTTTTGAAATAACTTACAAGAAAAAAAATTAACTTTTTCCACGATATTCAAATTTTTTTAGATGCACCTGTATAATTTTCACTTATGTTCTCTGGATAAATTATAACACATAAAATCCCCATAGTAAAATTGGTAAATGTACAAATGCCTATGTACCAGGGGTATTTGCTCTGAGAAGGCAAGGGAGTCAGTGGGGGGGTTAATGGCCTGAAAACGATCTGTGGGAGTTTTTATTGAGTAATCAACTTGGTGACATTTAAGATCAATCTCCATGTCTGTGACCAATATTTACTGAGCTTTGATGACTGATGATCAGTAAAACTCAAAAATAGTTAACTATTTAAAAATAGCTGAACATAAGTTCACAAATAAAATATATTGTTTAAATTGTTACTGCCTCCCTTGCCTTCTCAGAATTATTATTTGGGAATAATGTAAAAAGCTTAAAAACACTAACTTGATAAGCTTCATACATGGCTTTAATAAAGAGAATATTGATTGCATTGTAAAAAAAATATATATATATATATTAAATAGGATATAATTCTGTCTCTCTCATTCTCTTTTCTGATAGTTTAAGTAATGAAAGAAGGAAGGAAGGAAGAAAAATACTTTGAGGACTTTACCTCATTTCAGAGCACCACTGCACACCAATGATATGTACAAATACAATCATATTACGTCAACAATATTCTTTCTAAATGCAACTTTATAACAGCATACATACAAAAAAAAAAGTTTTGTATATGCTTTTGTAATAAATCGTTTAAAAACGTTTAATCTTTACTATAATATCAACAACATGTATTGATCAGTTATAGGATGGATACACATGTACATGACATATGTCCAAAATGTAATTAAACATACATATAATCATATATTTGTACTAGGTTTCATGTGTTTTTAGTTTATACGACAATACATTTGTTTATGGACCGACACATAACATTGGGGGAAAACCCACAACTTAATTTGTTGCCTAATTTTAGTCAAATCGTGGCCATGATTTAACTAAATTAAAATAAGAAAAGGATAATTAATTATACATGGCCAAATGGGAACACATTCTTAATTTGTGGCCTATTTTTCCCCCTTTCCCAGGGCTCTGTACATTCCAAACTCTTACTGTATTTTGCTACATTATTTGCACCTGACACACTTTACCACACAGCTCCCTTTTCACCAAAAATGAAACAGATTCCATTTACTCCTGCTTAATGCTAATTTAAATAAGTCAGTCCTTAACACGTTTTTTTATGTAAAGAATTAACACTAATAATCACAGGTGTCAAGCACAGCCTCCTATCAAAAATAATTCACTACAGTATAAGCAGCATTATGCATTCACTTGCCGCACTTAGGCAGTGTGCATGTGTGTGCGTTTGGCCTTAAGTCAATCTGTGCATTGATTGCGGTTCTTGATGAGATGAGGTCTTTCGGGAGGTCTTTAAACTGGCTCACCTGCTGTTTTCTCTATGTTTGCATGCATATGTGCTTGTTTACCGCACCCATTCACTCTGTAACCGCTCATCCTTTCATTCTTTCTCCCTCAATCCCTCGTTCCTCTTTCTCGCTTACTCATTATTATTCCAGCCGCTCCACAGCAGGAGTAATTGGTCCGATCAAATTTTCTCCCAATAATGCAAACAGAATCATTACCCCTAATGAGGTGAACACTCTGAATGGCTGGAGAACGCTTGATTTTTGAGAAATAAGGTGCTCTTGACAAGTCAGATTCAGATGCTGCGTCTGATGAGAACACACCTGGACTGAAGCTCCTAATCTGACGTCTTCAGAGACACAGAACCTGCTGTGCTGAAACGCGCCTGACTCAACCAGAGCCCCGCGTCTCCCGTAAATGCACACACACCTCCATTTGTACAGTACACTCTCTGTGAGCACAGCTTGTTAACTTCACTCCACCGAGCACCCTGTAGAGACAGCGTGAGAGGGAGAAAGGGAGAGAAAAAAACTGCAGCAGTACCAGTTGCATTTAACGACCCTCTCAGCAGACAGAGGCAGCCAGCATGGGACAGTTCCATTTCACTGGCGGCTCATTGTCATTAGAATGCCTCTCTTTCAGCATCATCCACAGCCTGGTTTGTGTTCCTCTTTGATTTGGCTTTGTGAGCTGCTGCTATAAGCAGAAGAGCACAAAGGCTTCTAAAAGCCACTGGAATAGTTTCTACTTATCTGTCTATCAAAAATTTCTTGAAAGGAACTAGGCAAGTCAACATCACACAAATGTGCATAAAAAAATTGTACATATATAAAAAATGAATACAAATTTGTGTGATGTTGACTGGTCTAGTCCTTTCAAATATTTGTATGCTGAATAATAAATATTAAAATGTCAAAAAGTTAATTAAAAACAAACAATATAATTGTATACACATCTATCTATCTATCTTACTGATTAAAAATAAATAAATAATAATTTTAAAAATATACAACCATTCAACAGCTTGGGGGCAGATTTTTATTTATTTATTTATTTTTCTTCCAGTAAAACATTTATTAATATGGACAAAAAAAGTGAAAGTAAAGACATTTATGATGCTAAAAATTATGCATTTCATGATGCTTCAGTCCTAAAAAATATGCACCACAGTTTCCATAAAAACAGAACTGTTTTCAACACTGATGGTAATAAAAAAATGGATTTCTGAAGGATCATGGAAAATATGTGTGTGTGTGTGTGTGTGTGTGTACTTGTTTTTTCTATCCTGGTGGGGACTTAGACCTGAATACACACAGCCTCATGGGGACTTGTGTCACGGTGGGGACCTAAATTGAGGTCCCCACGGGTAAACAAGCTTATAAATCACACAGAATGAAGTTTTTTGAAAATGTAAAAATGCAGAAAATTTTCCTGTAAGGGGTAGGTTTAGGATGATAGAAAATACGGTCTGTACAGCAGAACAACATTATGCCTATGAGAGTCCCCGCAAGGATAGCAGAACAAGTGTGTGTGTGTGTGTGTACAGTATATATAATGTCTTCAGTAAACAGAAAAATAAATATACTATAAAATTAATATAAAAATCAGCTATATATATATATATAGCTGATCTTTATATTAATTTTTATGTTTAGTGAAGGCATTAAAACAGATTTTGTGAATGAAAAACTGCACAGATGTTTCATAGTGTTGTGTTAAAAAGTTTGGGTGGTTAGAGCAAGCTTTAAATTATGTTGTTCAAGCTGTGATCCTGAAATAAACAGCAGAGACAGTTTCTCTGAAGTTCCTCTCTCATGAGCACAAGTTCATCTTTGATGCTGTGAGAGAAACCATGTTTTGAATGCAAAGAGTATGGGGTTAAAGACATGCTACAGTGCTTACACACACACACACACACACAAACAACATAGACATATGCCTTGTTTTGTTAAGCATAATCTCTTGTCAGTTCTTCCTAGCATGTAGAGTGTAACCAATTCTGTCTTAGACCATCAGTAAAGAATGTAGTTTCTCTGTCCTGTGGCTTATACACTGAGAATGTACTGGAGTCAATATGTTATGACAGCACTGGAGGCAGAGAAGATAAATGGAGACATGGTAAGAAACAGTGTACAGTAAATATCTTAATCATTTCTAAACAGTAGGTGTACTGAAACATTGATTTATAACAATGTACAACTAAGAAGGGAAAGTTTGCCAAGATTTTCTCTAATGGTACTTGAAAGAAAGGAAAAGTGTTTAAAATGTAAAATTTGGGGTCAGTAAGATTTAAGTAATTAATACTTTTCCGCAATCATGCATTAAATTTTACATTTTTCTATTTTAAAAAAAAAATGTATCCACGAAAATATTAAGCAGCACCACTGTTTTCAGTGTTGCTAATAATAATAAACATTTCTTGAGCAGCAAATCAGCATATTAGAATGATTTCTGAAGGATCATGTGACACTGAAGACTGGAGTAATGATGCTTGCATTACGGGAATAAATTACATTTTAAAATATATTCCACTTTAAAACAGCTATTGGGTCATTTCGTGTCAACTCAATCAGAGATCCCCAGCTCAAATTTTTGAATTTGCTAATATTTTTTCTGAAGAAAGATAAACATGTATAGTGATGAAAGCCAAAATATTAAATGTTGTGGATGAATATTTACTGAGTAATTCACTATTTTGTAGAGGGGGGACAAAATGGCAATTTTCACTTGAGATTCAGAGTCAAATTACAGGGGGGTAAAAATGACTTCAGAAAGATGGCAGCATCATAAAGTTACTTTTACACAGATATTGGTAGGTCTATTAGTAAAATCTGTTGATTTTAGTAATCTTTGTTGCATTATGTGCCAATGGTGACCATTCAAAAATGGGGAAAGAGCACTTTTCAAGTTTTTTCTCCAGAGTTTGCAGGCCTGTAACTCCAAAAGTATTAAAGATATTTTAATGCCCTTTTAGATACTGGGTCTTAACAAACTTCCCTTTTACCATCTTTATTTTGAAGGCTCTATATGGTTTAGTTTAACTCAACTTCATTAATATCTACAATATTTAACCATATACAGTCAATGAATAGGCTGTCTTGGTGCATAGTCAAAAACCATGGTGGTATACTGAAAACAAATTAACATTTTTATGAGTGTCTACAACATTTAACAGGAGCAAAAAAAAAAAAAAAAAAAAACTGCTGTGAGTGCTAAACGTTCAATATACTCTCCAAAGTTTAGACTAAAGATCTGCCTGCTCTGTCAAGCATCCAATGATCCATCACACAGGATCATGATGCCTTCATTCATCTCTGCCGTCCTCTATACCCAAAAGAACTTTGAATAGCCTTTTTTTTTTTTTTTTTGCACTGTAGATGTCTCTTTTGTACTTTTTGTCAAACATTTACCCACTACCTTTCTAGATTTGTCTACTCCTCCTTGGGGTTCATTAATTCGTTTTGGAAAATTTGAACCTGCCATTTGAAAACCAAAGGCTGTAGGAACATATCAGAGCTATAGATTTAAAGATCAAAGCAACAGTGGGAAAAATGAGTTCAAAACAATGGCTGGCCCCTGAGCAATTACAAGGGAAAAAACGGAAGTGAAAATGAACAAAAGATACAGAGACAACCACCAAAATAATTCAACTCCCTGTGGTGAAGAGGATCATTATTCACAGAGCATACAAACAAACTAAAAATGGTGTCAAAGAGATAAAACATCTATTAAAACGGGCGCAGGGAAACTTCAGCATCCATTAAAATTTGTCCAGTTCAGCTCCAATATATCTCTATAATTGTGTGAAATGCTTTTCTGTAATTCTACAGCTATTAAAGTGGACACATACCATAAGCTAATGTACTGTACTGCAAATATTAAGAAACCATATTTTAAGAGAAATGTTGTTGTAAGAGATAGTGAGAGAAAAAGAGCAAGAGAGAACACAAGGGATTATTATCAGGAATTTTATTCATATGTATATATAGAAATATATTTAAGCATATTTTATATAATTATTCATACATAACATTTATTATTTAGTAAATATTATATTAATATTATGAATACATATGATCAAAAAATAAGATATATATTTGATAAAGAAATCATAATACATAAAAACACACACCATACATACATGCGTGTGTGTGTGTGTGTGTGTGTAGGATTTTTCTGAAGAACAGTGCTCAGTTTAAACAAGGGACTCATGAACCACCATCACAATACAAAAAAACAGTCATATATCATACAGGTAAATGTTTAGTTAATATTACTATATATAACTATAATTTATAGAATTAATATGATTATAGAAATGTGGCACAATGTGGGAATTACAGCTACTAAGAAGATAATTGTGGTTTAAATATTCAAGACCATTCATTTTGGACCAATGAGATTTCACTGTGGGCGGGGCTACCCAGCTTGACACCACATAAATAGAAATAAAACAACTGACTTAAGGCCCGTTCACACCAAGGACGATAACTATAAAGATAAAGATATTAGCATCCACACCAGCGAACAACATCGTCTGTTTATTCTGCCACTTTAAATTCTTGAGCTTCTTATAGCAGGATTGATTCTGATTGGGCGTCAATGTTTTTTTGTTCATCAACAAGAAAAATAGTTCTGAAAGTGATTCCAGCGATATTGTTTCTCTATGCCTATGCTATTCTTTAAGACTGAGAACGATTTTTAAAACTATATCATTGTCGTTATCTTTATAGTTACCATCCTTGGTGTGAACGGGCTTTTAAAGTCCTGTTTTGTCACAGGCAGTTAGGACAAAAACTCAGATTTACATCTCGCAAATATCGTTTCGTGCTTGAGAGACTGTCAGCTGTAATCCAGTATTTATCACATATTTATCCATATAACTATTAGACCATTTCCAAATCCCTTTCATTATTCTGGTATAGCCTAGCAGTTAAAGATCTAGGCTGGAAATCAATATGTTGAAGGTTCAAAGCCAGCTAAGGCCGATTCTTCAGCCAGCTTGCCCTTGATCAAGGCACTTAACCTGAGGCGACTCCAGAGGGACCGCCCCTGTGTCTTAACATGACATTGCTCTATGGCGATGTTGCATGAAAGAACATAAAGCAAGCTCCTCTGGCCCCAGTTGTGTGGCGATAAATAACGAGCCTCAGTTCTATTCCCCAGGGCTCCAGAGCGGCTTTACGGTCTCTTTCTCTCCCAGCTATCCTACACATCACAAAACCCAAAACAGATCTAGGCAAAACCGTCATAATGAAGCACAAAGAGATGAATGCTGCAATCATCAGCCACTGATGGATGATGGGAATAGAGCTCACTTTAGATGGCAGCCGCTGCTCTTTAACAAAATATCATAACATTTGATATAAACTTGGCACTAGCTGTAACCATTTTATGACACATCTAGTCTCCTTAAAAGGTTTCAACGCTTCAAAAACGATTACGGCTCCAACTGAGAAGAAATTTCAAATCTTTCCTCAGTAAAAGCGCTAATACATCAAAACATTAAAATACGTTTGAAGACAGCTATTTAGACTGAAGCACTCAATAACCATGAGGTTTAAGCTAACTGGATCCAAAAACAACAGGGAAAGACAGGAAAGCTTTCAATTCACTCATTCATCCACTTGCTTATGTTATATCTGTTGTTAATAAAACACATATACTTCGGAAATGATTCAAACTTTCAGTCATGCAGCACATATCAAAACCTGAAACTGACACCCTTGACATTTCATACTGCTCAAGTGACTCATCAGGTTCTGTAATCTGCAAGACAGAATTGAGCAACCTGTCAACAGTGGCTCTTTTTTCTAAACCTAGTGAGGTATCTATGTAGGCAGCCTTTTAAGGCATCAAAGGTGCGCTTCCAAAACGAAGCCGGTTCAGAAGGTACGCAGCATGATTGTGTTGCCTTCTGTAACAAAAGCTCAGGCAGAGCGAAGTTATAGAACCCAAGTGCAACTGTTTGAAACGAACAAACTACAAAGCAAAAAGCCGAAAATATCAAACAACAAACAAGGAACCAGAATAACCCAAAGAATACACAATGATTCACCAAAGGGCCTACAATACAAGCACATACTTCAACACTTAAGTACAAGACTAGACAAAGATTTGCGATAAACACTAGAATGTTTGTGTGTATATGCATTACCTGAATGCAGCTCGCATTAGCATTAGCATTAGCATTCATCTCAGTGGTAGACCTCAGAAGCACATGGCTTGCATGCTGCCATCTTTTTTTCACAGGCACATATTGGAGGTGCTGGAAAATTACAACGCTGATTGGCTGATGGTACCACAAGAATGTGAAAAGGCCTTCACTAGTGACAGGGAAAGATTTACTTAATGCTTTTAAGGATCCATAATATGTGTACCAGTAAAATGTCTACTTTTATATAAAGAAATGTTGCATTTATTTTTATTTTGTCAGAATACAGCTGAATGGCCATCAGTGACAAAACATGATTTTGTCGGTGTAATGTTACAGCATTTACCAGCAGTTGCTAAACTATTAATGCTAAACTCTTGGTATGCTAAAGAGGGAAAACAAGAAAAAGGTGTAAATAAAGAAGACTACTCCAGAAACAAGGAAGCAATGTAGAACAATGAGATGCTTTCAAAATAAGAGCATTATGGCGCAGGGAACTCCATTAGATCTGAAAAAGAAAGAAAGAAAGAAAACATTAGACAACATTAATAATGAAATATAGGCTATCATTAAAACAGTTTTAGTAGTCTACATTAAAATGGCTGTTTATCCAAGATTTATGCACTCTTTATTTTTATGCTTGTTACAGTGTGTTGTCAATATCTTAGCAACATGATAATGTCAAATGTTATTGAAAACTAAAAACCCAATAATTGTTTGTGTTGTGTATTTTAATATTTGTTATAAGCTTAGCAATATGCTAAATGCATGCTATTGAATAATAATCAATAAAAACAGTTCTATGATATTTTAACAAATATTTGCGTGTGCTGGTTATTTTAAGGGAATTTTTTTGTTTTGCCATATATGCTTATTAGATTATTTATGCTTATTTGACCATTTTATCATTAGCTAAGCAACATGCTAAATGCAAACCTCTATTGAAATCAGTAAAAAGTTTAGTCTTATTAAAAATGGCTGTTTACCCAATATTTATGTGTGCTGTGTATTTTTATGTATATTAGGGTGTTTTGCTGTATGCTCATTAGCTTAAATGCAGACTTTTATTAAAATCAATAAAAACAGTTCAGTCCTATAAAAAAATAAAAAATGGACTGATTACCAAATATTTGTGTGTGCTATATATTTGTATGCGTATTAGAGTATTTTATTTAGGATTATTTGAACATCATATCATTAGTTTAGCAACATTCCAAATGCAAAACTCTATTAAAATTAATAAAAAATAGTTCAGTCTAATTAAAAATGTACTGTATGTCCACACCGATAGCCTTGTGAGTAGTGCACCGACATACAGCGACGTTGTGGTGCGGGAGTCCTGAGTTTGAATCCCAGCTTGAGGACCTTTCCTGGGGTCTGTTCCATAAAACAGGTTTATCAAAATAAGCCAGGCTTATTTCAGTTAGTCTGACTTATTTTGAACCAAATCAACTGACAATAAGTCAGACTAACTGAAATAAACTTGGCTTATTTGGTAAACTTGTTTTATGAAACAGGCCCCTGATCCTGCCCCCTCACTCTCTCTCTCCCACTTCACTTCCTGTCAGCTCTAAACTGTCCTGCCATAATAAAAGGCCAAAATAAATAAATAGATAAATGTACTGTATACCCAATATTTGTGTGCTATGTATTTTTAGGCCATTAGAAGATCTTGTCATTAACTTAGCAACATGCTAAAGACAAACTCTACTGAAATGACTAAAACTAGCTCAGTCTTATTTTAAAAAGTGTACTGTTTGCCAAATATTTGCATGCTTTGTATTTTTATGCTCATTAGGACATTCTGTAATTAGCTTACCAACATGCTGAATGCAAAATTCTTCTGACATCAATAAAAATGGTAGTATAAAAATACACTGATTACCCAATACTTGTGTTATTTTTATGCATATTAGTCAGAGTATTTTGCCATAAGCTTTGCAGAATGCTAAAGCCAAATTGTGAACTTTATGCGAAGAGTACTATTTATATGATGCAAAGAGTTGCTGTTTATGTCGAGTGTTCCAAATCGGTTACTTGTGAGATTTCCTTTCAGTTAGGATGTTGCTTATGTAGGCAGCTGACAAGAAGTCAAGCTCACTAGATTTTGGATGTGATTGTATGTCCAAAATGGCTTAGAAACAATTACAGTATGTAGTCTCTTAGACCAACCACAATAAAATTCATTGCATACACCCACAAAAAGCCCATGTTCCTAAAAAAAAACAAAAAACATGTACATGGGTATTGAGGATTGCGACAAGTACACACAGTGTCATATTATACTCGGCAGCCAACAGCACCTGCACACTAGAAAACAAGAGTACACTACATCTGAGAGCGACACAGACAAACAGAGCGACAGAGCACTAGAGAGGCAAACAGAGACTGTGTTTGTGTGTGGATTTGTGTAAGTGTTTAGTGCAGAATAAAACAGAAACTTTTGAGTGAAAATAATAGACTTTATTTATTCCAGAAGGCAAAAAGAACTGACTTTAGTGCATGGTTTACAGCAGCTGACTAGGTAGTTGGCCAGCACCAATAGAGCTGAATAAACACGAGAAAATACGGTCTATCAAGAGGCAATGATGGGTGAAGAGGGTCCTCAGAGGGTTCTGGCGGGCATCAGGTCTGCTGTTCCAGAGCTTGAAGTGTCATCCTGTTGTGCTGCTTAAAACTGAAGCCTCCTCCAGTGAATCTAGGGCCGTCCGGACGCTGAGGCTGGATCACAGGCTGTCCTGACTGGGCGAGATTTCGCTCCTTCTCCCTGCAGAGATGACACAGAGCGGGAAGATACAATATTAGGGGTCATACACACAAGATGTGCTCTTAAGTTCTGTCTACGCTGTCTGAATTTGTCTTCATGTACACATGTATCAGATGTTTATTTTATTTTATTTTTTTCCTTTGAAGTGTTATTAGTGTCTCACTTCATTAGGGTTGAAAAATGTATTGTTAAATTTAATTTAGAAAAATTACATGCTCATGTAAATAAATAAATAAATACTTCTGAAGTCAGTAAAATTGTTTAGTCCTATTAAAAATATTTTTTAATTATAATTTAGATTGTGTGTGACAACCTCAGGGTTGCTGTAATAATTGCACAGTAAATTGCCTTGGATAAAACCATTTCCTAAGTAACAGCTTGCAAGTTATTTCATACTTTGAAATCTGAATATGATATTTAATATTTTTCATAATAAATCATATTCATAATAAGACCTCACCAAGGTTGCATGCATTTATTATGTGTGTGTGTGTGTGTATGTATATATATATATATATATATATATATATAGGGGTATGTTTTTTCTGTAAAAACAGCACACTAAATGTGAATGTGTAAACAACTGATCATATGGCCTTAACAAAACTTATGGCAATAATTGAGAAATTCCAATAATAATAGGCATAAAGGGGCTTAAAACAGCATGTCAAAAAACAAACAAGCAAACAAACAAAAAGTACAACTTTTATGCAGTGCTTCAAAGTTAGTTTTAAATCAATAAACCAAACAAAAGAAGCTGGCAGTGGGACAAACATCTTGAGTGTACTGAGTGTTCACACAAACTACTGTAACATTTATGTCTTCATTACGAATAACTAGTGACAAGTTGTTAAAATGTCTCGAGACCCTGAGATGTTCCATTCCATTGCACTCGTCTAACGGCTGTTAAACGCAAGAAAGCATCCTGAGTGTGTACGACCCCTTAAAGTGCAGAAAGATGCACGGCCTGGTACGCTTTTCTATTACCGTCCCGCAGATAAACATCCACTGAGAGGTGAAGCACCCACATCTAAACAAATCACAAAAAAAAACATTTCAAGCTACGCACACAAACTCACATTTACATACACTTTCTCTGTCCTCTTGTAGCTTACGCTCCTGTCCAACACCCACACACCAGACAAAAAGAGCCACACGCTCTTTCTGTTTCCCAGGAGGAAACATCTGTTACCATCCAGCTCGCTTTCAACTGTGCTCCAGTGATCATGGATCTCTCGTTCAACACACTATTATTCCAGGACCTCTCAAACACACACGCGTCTCTCACTTACTTTGTTTGTCCAATAGCAAATGCCATAAATTAATATTCACTGACTGTGTAATGCAATTTCACAGTGGGGCCGATGAAGACATTTGGCAACAAGCTTTAAACACGAGCAAACATGCAGCTCGTCCAACCTTTGTTTCTCCCACTGGTAAACAAACAGAATGAAATGAATGTTGCTAGTAAGATGAAATATGCTGATTCTTGGATGTGGCTCTAGACATCTGCATAATATTTTTGTGGAAACCAATATACTTTTTTTTCAGGATTTTTTTCGATGAGTACAATGGTCAATAGAAAATAGAAATATTTTGTAACATTATAAATGTCTTTACTGTCACTTTTGATTGATTTAATGCATCTATGGTGAATAAAAGTATTAATTATTTTAAAAAACTGCAAAAACTGGTTTCTACATTGATCAAAATAAGAAATGTTTCTTGAGCAGCAAATCAGCATATTAGAATGACCAAATTGCATTTTAAAAATATATTCTAAATAATAGAACACAGTCCCTTTAAATTCTAATAATATTTCACAAAATGATTGTTTTTACTCCCTTTTGATCCATGAACGTGTCTCTATACTGTATGTGATTTTCACAGTTTGAAGTGTCTGTCATAGGAAATCGCTGTCGTGAATAATTAAGTAAAGCATCTTCTCATTGGATAAGAACACGCAGTCTCATGAATAATTATGAGACACCGATGAGTCATCGCTGTACAAAAATGTAAGAAAACATCACATCCTGTGACACTGACACGACGAAGAATTCAAAGCCGAAAGATAAAAATAGCACAAAAAAGCTTCAAATTAACCAGCTTTCTCTTAGAATTAATATCAACTGATGCTAACTTTATCTTCTATGATGTGCAGCACACACCTCTGTTAAAATCTCAGAAAATGTAATTTAATGTTTCATGACCCTTTAAATTGTTTGTAGTAAAAGAGCTGTTTTTTATCTTGCTGAAAACCTGCTTTTATCGATGATCTCCATCTTTTACAGCACAAGCAGACATGTTGACAGATGCTTGAGCTCACAGGTCTCCTCTGTGTCAGAGCTGCACACTGACTCAACAGTATTTCTAGTTCTGAGTGCGGCGTTGCTGATATCAGAGCGTCTCAGCTGTGCAGCGGGTTAACCGTACGTGTCCACTGGCGCAGAGTCGAATGTGCATTTCCAATGCATTCTCTATTGGAGCTAACTCACGCAGGGGATTATGGGATTGACAAGTAGGGGAAGTGGAGAGAACATTAAAAAGTTGAGAAATGCTATACGGTGGGTGTCAGCCAGTCGCTGTGAGATGAAGGCAATGGATTCTCTCATAAGGAAAATCTGGCAATGATGGAGATTCTTGAGGGTTAAAAGTTTAAAGTTTGGTTTTTTTAAAGATTTTTTCAGATGGTGAACATGTTTAGCAGCCATTACTCCAATCTTCAGTGTCAAATTATCTTTTTTAGAAATCATTCTAATATGCTGATTTGCTGCTCAATAAACATTTCTTATTATTATCAGTGTTGGAAACAGTTGTGCTGCCTAGTATTTTTGTGGAAACTATGATTTATTTATTTTTTTCTCCAGGATTCTCAATACAACTGAATAATTATTTGAAACAGAAATCTTTTGGCACCTTTTTTTTTTTTTTTTTTGTGGCAGCGGCTATTTACACTAAGTGAAAATAGCCTATTTTCTTAGCGATAGATGGATTCTTCTTTTTTTAAGAATTTATATATAATTTTCAGGTTTCACTATAATCATAATCTGGCATAATTGTAAAAACTGACTGTATAAATGAAGTGGTAAACTTTGACTAATGGATTAATAATACTGATTGTATAATGTCTAAATGTGAATCCAAAAGTAAAACCTGAGGGGGAAAAAGCATATCAGCGAGAAGAATGAGCCAATAAGTGGTAATAATAATAATTTATAATGCAATTTCAGGGAATTTACCATAGAAATAGTGTTTTTAACCTTATTTACTATTATAGTGCCTTCCCCCCCCCAATTTCCATACAATTTTGAATTATAATAGAATTATACAATGTTACACCATCAAGTGGCCAAACTAGGTGTTTTAGTAAAAGCAGCTCCACCCCTTACAAACGTTTTGGCATCCCATCATGACAGTGAGTCAAAAGTTCAACTTTTGATAATTATTCATATTCACCAATCTTTCTGCACTGGTTTGGTTCATGATCGGCTGAAAAACCTAGGACTAGTTTGCAAAAGTAGGTTTTCAAAAAAATGCAAAATACCCTAAAATTTCAGTTAGGCATGCGTCTTGTCCGCCGTGACCCATGAATTCCAACGATATAAGACACTTGAGCCTGAATGGTTTAGTAGTTATGAACAATTTTGTACTTTTGATTACTGTAGCGCCACAATCAGGCCAATTGGGGTGAGCCTTAGTGACGCTGTAGACAGTTTAAATACTACAATCCCTCCAAGTTTCAAGTATCTACGAATTGCGATTTGGTCTGCCCAATCAGTTTTAGGTGGCGATTGCTGATCCTTGGCCATTCTAACAATTGCAATAGGGTTTCAGCACTACACGCTTGAAAAAAAGTCCAGTTTTTAAGTCTACAGCAAGTGTGGTAAATTGGACTACAGCAGTATACAAGAAATGAAAAGAACTCAGATACAAACAGCCAGTATTTTTGTCTGTTTTGAATAAAAGGTGGCTGAACACAGCTCTGAATCATTCTGGCCCAATTTAACACCTGTTTACTTGTTTATATGGAAAAAAAACAAGGTATACTGCAGTGTTCCCGCTGTCCCTGGTCTTTAATTACACAACGGCCCTCCATCAAATTACATCCATCTATTGTTTATTAAAAGCATGATTAATTTATTGGAGCAAATAAATCAATCAGCATGTTTAGCAGCGCTGTAATAACAATCTACGGGAAGTTTAAAAATCAGTGAATTAGGAATCAGGACATAACCATATTATATGGAATTATGGAGAAAGCAGTTACATTACGTGCTGAGTTTATTCAATACGTCCCCATGCCGGCAGGAATAATAAAGGGAAAGATATGATTATTTGCCTGTCTTTCAAATCAGTCAGCTCACTCCATCTGGCTGATTATACGTCCCCTCTACCACAGTAATTCAATTATGATCTATAGTTCCACGTAGGCAGGCGGAAAGAGGGAAACAGAGAATAAAGTAAAGAGGGAGGGAGGGAGGGAAGAATGGCCACTCTAGAGATTATAAATCAATAACAGACGGTGATTTGTGTGTGGCTGGAATGTGAAGGTTTCACATCTTTAGGAGTACGGCAGTGAATATTCCTCTCACACTTTTTTGCTTTTCTTCTCATCAGCAAAATGATACAGAAATGATACACCAAACGCTTTTCTTTCTCACTCACAATATTCTGTTAAATATTTAAGGATGAAAGAAAGATAACATGTTGGCGCATATTAACGTCTTTTCAAACCTACATTCAATGATGCAATCAATGATTAATGGATTCATAAAAGATCTAAAATAGCTTTCTAAATTTTCGTGCTACAAAAATACATCAAATGCACCTAGGGATGAGCATGCTGGTAATTTTAGTCCTCTACAAATAAATCAACAGAGGATCCATTTGTGCTATTTAACATTTATGCTAAAAATAAATTTAAAAATCATTAATTTTAATTTAGAAGATGTACTTCTTTGGTCACAGCCAAAAAAACAAAACAAAAAAAAAACAACCTGCTGCATCCATATTTTTAAGAAAGCTTGTTAAGTTAAAAATAGTTTCACAAACAACAGCAATCAGACTACAAGGCACTGCCACTCATTATTTTACAATTCCACACTATGCTGCTAGTAGCAAAGACATTACACCGCATATTTAATCACACTCCTGTGTGTGCGTTTTGACTTTGCTGGTTCCTTTGCTAAGACAATAGAGATCTGCCATCACAAAACTCTATGATCCTGCTTGTGAAACTCTTCTCAAAAAAGCAACCTCTTCTACATCAAGGACGTGTCCCATTCAGCTGGAAGAGGTCAGAACAAGACCTCTCATACCTGAGAGCAATTACACGGCTCTCCACGAAGCAGAGAGCTTCAATCCAGCAGAGATCACAATGAGAGTCTATTCAGGAGGCGTTTTGATGTAGGTTATGGTTTTTCAGTACCTTCAACCTTCACATAATCCAACGCTGGTGCCAGTTTAATGTAGCATTGAGGGTGTTTATGTGTTTTTTGCGAGCAATCAAACTTCCAACTTATTTTTCCTTCTCTACTAATTTCATGTCTCTGTGTATCGATGTAAGCAAATCTCCCTTTACAGATGAAATATCTGAAACTGATCCCACTTTAAATGAAGTTCACAGAGACGTCAAACAAATCTCTAAAGTCCAGGCAAACAGCCAAACAAATGATTCCTCTTTGAACATCATTGGGCGCGTTTCCATCTACTATCAACCGAATACTAATGTAATCAATGTCAATGTCAGCTAGACATTGAAAGCTGCCGTCTGTGGAATGTAATTTCTCCACAGTGCTCAACAGAGGATAATTTGCATTATGTTTTGGCACAAAAACACTGACTTAACTGGAGGTTGCTCTAGAAAGACAAGAACCATCTCGCCATCTTTCACTTAATCTCACTCCACTTTTTTTTTCTCTACATCTCTCCCATGAGACCGTGATCTTTATTGTAATGGCCTAAAAGTGGCTACAGCCACATCCATGACTCAGCGAATCGCTAGAGCAGATTGGAGTAGACTACTCCTTAACCACAAGACTTGGCTAAATACCAAGATTCCCTCCATAATTAAAGTGCAAGATGCTGCTTTTCAATCTGAAGACAGTGGCCGCAGTACAGTTAAATACAGTGTCTCATCCTAATGTCAGAGGAGGATGGACTCCTCCAGCTGAGCCTGGTTCCTCTCAAGGTTTTTCCGTCCATTACCTAAACATGTTGATTCCCTAGTTTTTGATTCCCTTATCACAGTTGCAACAGTCACTGAGGTCTTTGAGACATTAAGGCATGTTTTTTTTGCTTTGAAACAACATGGATTGTGAAGATGTTCTATACAAATACATATGAACTGACCTGACCTTAATGCTTAATGCTAAAAAAAAAAAGACCAAAAAGTCCAAATAAGCCTCCCAAAAACATATTTTTTCTCTTTTTTTCAGCATTATCGCTGTTTGATTATTTTTTTAAGACATCATAGACAGCAGCAGGTCTAATAGGCTGCATTCACACTAATATGCAGATCTATTTTAACACATCAAATGCTTTGTCCTGTCCTTAAGACATAACTCTGTAATTTTGTATTATACAAGCACTTTGAGATGCAAATGCATCTCACTGCTCAAGCAGAGTTACAATAATGAACACACACAATGAATTTATTCCAAATGGAGTGAATGATGCCTTCAGAGCATTTGGAAGGTAAAACACTGTATGCCCAATCTCACGGCAATTCGTACATATTTTACGAGGTGGCTAATTCGTATGAATTCGTACGACCTCACTTGTAGAAATTCATACGATTTTTGCTAAATCATATGTATTTTACAAGTTGCACAATTCATATGAATTTGTACGAATGACCTACACCTAACCCCGTCCCTATACCTAAACATCAATGGAGTCTAGACAAATCGTACAAAATCGTACGAGTGAGGTCATTCGAATTCTTACGAATTAGCCACCTTGTAAAATACGTACGAATTGGTGTTGAGATAGCGTTGGAAATACTAGTGGGTGAAACTGCATATTGTCAAGTAAAAAACACATTCTCATAGTGCATATCCTGTGCAATGAAGCCCGTGACTACGTTTGTACATTGCTTCAACCATGAAGCTTTATGCAAGTTTATATACTTATTTGATGTTGTGTGTGTAATTGGCAGCAAGCAGAATACAGATGTCTCTAGTGTATGGAAGTGGATCTCGAGGGCCAGATATGAGAACCCCTGAATTAGGGGTTATATCATGTCAAGCATTACTCTAACACATCTCACTTATGTATGAATGATTGTTAAACAAAGAAGTGAAATATATTCATGCAATCAACACATTAAAATATTAAGCTCATTTATACATTAAAAGTGCTGTAACAGTATTGTTGGGTGGCATTACTTAGAGAACCACCACTCTAAGACAACCACTCTAAATGTACAGTGAGATTTTTATAAAAAAATAAAAATAAAAAATACACCTGCTGACAGCTTAATTAATCACAATTAATTGTGATTAGACTCCAAGGGGGAGTCTAAAAAACTGTAGCATATTCTTGTGTCCACATCTTGTGAACTCAATGTGAATTCCAACAAAGTCAAAAGTGGCTCCAAAACAGAAAGTAAACAAAAACAACTTGCATATTGGAGACTGACAAATCTGTGGCAGCTGTGAGTTTTACAAGTAAGGAATTCTTATTTAAAACCTCCGACTCTGCTCTCAACCAAACCTCCACAAGATATTTCCAGTCAGTAAGCGCTCACTCAACTATGAGCCAAGAAGTTATTCCTGAAGGGCTGTATTTGCGCATTTGCTTATATGCACGCTGAGTGTTTCTGCACCTTGTCACGCTTGATCAACTCTCATTACTGCCTCTTGTTTGCATCACACCTCATAAACATGGCTACCGATGCCGCCCGTCTCACTCGCTACCCAGAATGCAATAATCCACATGTCCTCATTTGCATGCAATTTATTGTGAACTTGTCAGCGTCGTGGTTGCCTCCTGTCTATTCTCTCATTTCAAATGAAGGCATCAAGACACCATCATTCATCGCACGTCATCTGAAACAGAGAATTTACAAGCCGAGCCAGCTGTGATTACATTTCTCTTGGTTCCATTCAGCAAGCAAGAAAGAAAAATCAGAAAATGAATGATTTGATGACAGGCAACATTAAAGGCCCAGTCAGAAAGTTTAAGATGTTTAAAGTGATTTGTTTGTTTTGCAGTGGTTAGCGAAATATTGATGGCTTGCGATAAAATGCTGTCTAGGGACATAGAGCCGTTAATTGACACCACAAGTTTATTTCTTCAAGTCAATTTCGGCACATGTAACAAACTGCTGTGCTCTGATTTAAAAGAAATCTTTGAGTAATATTACTTCACTGTCCCAAAACCCCAAAATAAAAAACCAAAAAACTTCATATAACATTTAGGACATCAAGCAATGGCATTAAAATATTCCTAATTGCTATGGATTTCTTGTTTTTGCCATTCTGACATTTCATTTAAATGGCCTACGTTTCTTTGAAAGAGAGAAGGGAAAAGCAAGGTCTATTTCGATGTGCGGTTTGTTAGGCCTTAATCAATCAATATATTGAAAAAATGCTTGGAGCTTATTACGTGTTTTCCCTAGGAGACAAGAAGGAAGCAAACAGTGTTTATTTGCTTTGCTCTCAATGTGCTCTTAACGGTTCTATAAATGTAGTATAAAAGTACAATTCGGCTGACTATTAATCCCGTGAGTGGTACTGTGGTTCAATACAGAAATTTCTAAGAAATGAAGGCTTTGCCACCCACTCCCCTTCTGAACATTATTTCGTGGTATTGCAATATTTAATTTGGACTTAAATGTCCAACCTTATGAGCTCTTGAGCAATGCTAAAAAGGAGATTCGTGGTCTGATCTGGAAAAAAGAAAAAAAATGCATAAAAGTATACTCTTTGATGAATTTCTTCTCAGATTAGTTCTTAAAAAAGCAAAATGGTCTGCACTGGATTTTTTTTAAGGACCATTTTGTTCTTTTGAGACTAAAAATATTATTTATTTATTTGTTTGTTTGTTTATTTAATGGATTTATGCACCCTGAGTTAGTAGATTGCGGTGATTTTTATCTTGTTATTATTATTATTATTATTATTATTAATTATGAGCTCTTCGGCCATTCTTCAAAATCTAGATGAATAAGGTACTAGCTGTGTTATCCAGTAACACCAGAAAAAAAAATGGCATTCATATCAGTGGGCGTCTAGCTTACTCTTGACACGGCACCAGCTTGCCAAGCCTTCATGTTTACAAGTAGGAAGCACTTTTTGCATGAAGCCAAGGTGTATGAAAAAAACCCCCACCACCATTGTGTGGTTAAAGCAGTTAATCCAAATGTCCTGAGTGAGCCAATATGTCTTCCGGAGTTTTGGAGCAGATGGAGCCAGTTACCACACCTCAGTGGAGCTGAACCACGCAAGCAGAGAGAACAGAAAGGGTTGGTTGAGATTAAGTTTTAAATGGTCTGTGAGCACATCTGAAAAGCGAAGGAGAGAAAATGAAAAAAAAAAGAGGAAGACAAAAGAAATTTAATGGAAAACAATAGCATGAAGCATAAAAGCCTTTAAGTGAAAGATGGAGAATAAAACCCAACAGGACAGGAAAGAATACAGAAGAGTAAACACACTTGAACCTATCAAAACAAAAACACAGTGGCTTTAGCTTCTGCTCAGTGCTGACAGATTATTTGATAGCGAGGAAAAAGGCTGGGGCAACTATTTTTAATCTAAAATTAATTAGGGGAATTTCATTTGGTCTTGAAAGCAACCATGCAATCATTAACATTAGGAGCAAAATTACACAGCGCCAAGCTTTTGATCAGCAAGAGACTGCTATTAGGAACAAAGGGAGGGTGAGTGTTCATTTACTTTATAATGCCATTGTCGATTCTTTGAAATGCCATTCACAACATATGCAGTGGAGTTTAAACCTTTTACATTCCCCAAACTCCCCAAAAGCTAAACGTATAAATGTGTAAATGCATAATTCAGAGTAGATTGTTCCAATGCAACACCACTGATGCCATTATGGCAGTGAACTTTACCCCACCACATTTACACATACACTATCTGCTATAGACAGTCCTGTCCAAAAGTCTCAAGTTTGAAATATTATTTAAAAGAAAAAAAAAATCTGAAAAATTCTAAAGACGTTATGATGCCAAATGTCATAAATAAATAGACAGATAGATAGACAGACAGACGGACAGATGGATGGATAAATAAATAAATATTCAAGATTTTCTATGGCAAAACGAGGACATACTGGACATATTGTAAGAAATTCATGCTAATTTTTCAGTTGAACTCGCTAACAGTCTCGGGTTTTCGAACCCAACTGTATTAGGCTTAATGGCAATTAATAATGGTCAGTTACATTTACACACGAAGGTCCTGCATTATTTATTCAACCTTTTAACCATCAAAATTCATCCATCGACTCGTTTTGACCCATCTAAATCTATTCATTGATGTTGCTATAATTGCTGCTTCAAGCCATGAAAGATTTTCTGCCCATTACGAATGTAGATGGGCTGCAACATGCGCTAACCAGAAAGGTTCAAACAAGCTAAGCAAGCAGATTTCCGCTCCCTTGATGCCGTGCATGTGTTCCTCTCATCTCTTGCCTTATTTCAGGAAATACGACAATTTCCGTTTCATCCAATATACTGAAAATATGAAAATGTAAAAATTCATAGCATGCGGCATTCAGTTGTTACCAAACCACTTATTATTCAATATAAATAATTTAATATAAACATTGTTTTCTCCCAATATTTCAACAAAACTGACACTGTTTGTAAATGGTCAGAAAAGCTAATTATAACTTCCACACTAGCAGGACATTTATACTGGATGTTGCACTGCTGGGGGAAAACGAAACTGAATTGTACTACGGAGCCCTGCACATGACACGTGGGGGAAAAATAGATATTAATAATTCGTTGCGACAACTTCATTTGTTCCTACGACTTATTAATTCATGGCCACGTTTTATTTATTCATTCCCTCGTTAAATTAAGATTAAGGAACAAATTATTACAACATGGCCACAATAAAAAAAAAAAAAAGTATGAT
>JAFVLL020030136.1:0-10790 GCA_021397915.2 Tor tambroides | reverse complement strand
CTTTTTTTTTTTTTTTTTTTTTTTTTAAACGTGTGGTTTTATTCTCTGTTGCTTTCTTCTGCTGTTATAGTATGGTTTCTTGTATTTAGGGTCAAAGCATAAACTGATCCAGCTGCCTTGATTTCAGATCAGACTGCGTTGCCATCTGGTGGACATTCAGAGAATCCTGTCCACCCGCTGCCCTAATGCGTGCATGGTTAAGTGTATATTGTTATTATGGTTCTACGAAATTTAGCATCTCTAGAATCTTTAAAAAGTAACGATCTGTTCTCTTTATAAGAGATGCGTATTCAACTGACCCCTCTGGGGTTTCTAAGATTATTTTATTTTGTATGTGTGTATTCTGTCGTTCTGTTTATGCTCTGAGAGGTCAAGTCAGCAAACGGTCACAACGGATAAATTGTGGAAAAGAAGCAATATGTCTGAAGTGTTGTTTGCTTTACTGTAAAATGTTTTAATCTGTGATTTTTAGTTAGTGAAATAATAAAGCACACTGCCCAAATGTTTGTTTGCTGCAGAAATACTGAATGAACTTCATGAGTTGGGTTAGTTTCATGTTTGTCTCAAGTGTGTTGCATATGTAGGTCATGTTAACTTGGTTATGATCGTGTCATTGTGTTATTCATTTTCTCTTATGTTTATTCATTGCTTGTCATCTTATTTTCCTCTCTTTTTTTTTTTTTTTTTTTTTTATTCCTCAGTGGCCTGTTATGTGACATTCAAGTGGTTTATGCAATACTGTTTGTTAGTAGATCTTCCCATCAGTTTAGAAGATTTCTGGATGCTCTTGTTTGGAGTGATGTGCACATTTTCTTTTTAGGGAATGAATTAATAAAAATATTTTTCCTAAAACTCTGTGTGATTCTTTTTGTTTCATTTACTGGTTTACCAGCAGCTGATAGGATTGTAAAAACCATTTTGGACTGATTATTTGCACTTAATGCAGAAAAAATGTTACTCTTTATTTTAAGTTGTCCTTGTTACAGTTTAAGTACTGAGTAATATTAATTAACTACATGTGCTTACTATATGGATAGGTTTAGGGTTTGGTTTTGAGTTACTTGCATGTAATTATGCATCATTTATTGTTGTTATAATAGTAAGTACACATAACATGTCTAACAAGACACCTTAAAATACAGTGTTGGTGGAAAAAAAATATGTTGCTCTTGTCAGCATTAAATGGCTTGCTGAAAAACTGGACAGATAAAAGAGTTACACTTTAAATTAAAGTGACGTTGTGCTAGTGTAATTACACATTTATGTACTAACTGTAAGGTTATGTTTAGTGTTAGGGTTTGGTTTAGGATTGGTTGTAATTCGGAATAATTTAGCGATATAACTATAGTAAGTACAAGTTACACGTAAGTCACCTTAAAAAGTATCACTGTACCAATATGTCATCTTAATCAATTACAAATATTTCGCTGGATGCAATCAAGTGGTCATTATGTGAAAGACAAAATATAAACATTAATACATCCAAAAACAATTCAGTTTAAACTAGAACATAAGCAGTTGCCTTTATTGTGTTTCTAGGCCCTTTCTGGCCCAGTTTTATTCATTCTCTACTAAAAATCTTCTCTTGCTTCTCACTCTCTGATTATCATGCTTTTTTGTTCTTTATACTTCTTATATTTTATATTACCTATTTGTATTCCTATACGTCCAGTAAAAATAATACAAAACAAATATTGTCAAGATTATACCCACCTGTAAAAAAAAAAAAAAAAGATTATTAAAAATAAAAGTACTGCTATTCATTATAATGTATTATTTATTGTAGATAATTGAAATGTTTGTTGATGTATTTCTATGATAGACGCTGGAGTTTGCCATATTTTTACTGTAAAAGCATTTATTACTGATCCCCCACAGAAGGTTTATGTGATTTTGTTTTCTAATAAACCAAGATGCTACAGATGTAGTAACACTATCTGTATTAACCACGGTATTTTGGTGGAAACTATAACTAGCGCAGTGAATTTTGATGAAGAGAAATGCCGTTTTTGAGCGGTTCCGCGCTGCAGATCTTTGGTTCCGCCTCCAGCACGCGAGCACACCGGAAGTTTGGATTTTGTTGTTACACTGGAACAAAATGGCTGCTGTGAGTTTTTTTCATTGAAGGCACTGGAACATTTATTCCGCTTCTTGCTTTGGATTTCCTGCCTGTGGTGATGCAACTCGATTGGCAAGTCGGTTTTGATGTTTGTCGCCGTTGTCACGTTCTGCCCCGCTGTGTCAGTTGGTCGTGTTTTGTGGATTTGTGCATTTTAAGTGAGCTGTTAGCTGTGGTTAGCCAGCCTGTCGTTTGCTGGAGCTGCAGTGCTGAAGTTTGCCTTTTTCTGCTGGGTTCATATTCCTTTGCGTTTCGTGAATGCATGCTGTTTATTGCTGTTGCGTCCTTTAACACATACTTTGTCATCATCCTGCTGAAGTTCGCGACATTTGTTTACCAGATGTTGTGACTGCATGTACACACAGATGCACAACAGCCTCAGTGAGCTGAGTTCATATCTCATACTCTGTGTCTTCGCATTCATACACCTGTCGTTGGGTGCCTGGGTTTGAGTTTTGAATGGAAACTGTCAGCTGACAGGTAAATGCAGGCGGGAGTGTGTTTCTGAACTGTCTCTCTCTCTGATCTCAGGGCTTGAATGGTGTGTTTGTGGAGGTGACAGTGCTGGTGTAACACAACATCGCCTCCTGTCACGCAGCAACCACAATGGTAAGAACTACAGATTTGGTTTAATGATGCATTTCTAACAGGATTGGGTTTTATTTAACATTATGTGACTGATTTGATAATGTTTAACGTTTTCCATGACTTGTTTGGACAGTGTTTTCATTTCTCTTTCTTCCACAGCAACAAGTCTTAGAATATGCATTGGATCGGGCTGAGGTATTTGTTTGAACCTGTCTTATTTTATGCCGTACTTCATATGGTGTTGATTTGTATCTGTTATAATGTACTGTTATGTGTACTGAAATCATTCTACAGAAGAATACCTGTGCAGATTCTATTATTGTTCTATTATTTTGTTTAGTACATTGTCGAAAGTGCTCGTCAGCGACCGGTGAGGAGACGAGTGTCCTCCAGTGGAAGGAAATCCTTATATCAGAAACTTTATGAATTGTACATTGAAGAGTGTGAAAAAGAACCAGAGTTGAAGGTAATTTTCAGCCGCTGTAACACAAGCATTTTTGCTGACATAATTGTATGTGTTTCTTAATGAAACGACTTTAAGTAGGGTGGGATTTTGTAACTCTATCAAATCATGTTTTATATCTATATATTTATTATCCTTTCTGTCTTCTTTCTGTAGAAACTGAGGAGAAATGTGAATCTACTAGAGAAGCTGGTCTCACAGGAGTCAGTCTCATGTCTGGTGGTCAACCTGTACCCTGGAAATGAAGGATACTCGCTTATGCTTAGAGGAAAAAATGGATCTGGTACTGTCTGCTTTTTATTTGTGCGGCATGGTTAAATCAGCTGAGCTTTTCATGTTGTTCTTCAACTTGTGTTTTTATCCCAACCTATAAGATTCAGAAACAATCCGACTTCGCTATGAAGAAACTGAATTACTGGAGTACCTGGATGCTGAGGAACTGCCACCCATTCTTGTAGACCTTCTAGAAAAATCACAGGTTCGTGGTCTAACTGAACAAAAATTTAGATTTTTTAAAAAAATCTTTTTATTTATTTTTTTTGTTTTTTTGTAATTTCACATTTTCACATGCTATCCATGACATTTTAAAATTTTATTTTCTATAAACACAGCCTGTCCTAAATCATGTTCAGAACAAGAGTGTTATTATGTTAACTAAAACCGTTATTAAATTGTTTTCGGTAAAGCTGAAATAAAATATATATACTTAACTGAAAATGAGAAATGTTGCTTTGACAACTGACTAAAAAAAATGAGTTGAATTACTAAAATAATGACAAAAACACATGGCTATAATTAAAATCAAATGATAAAAATATAAAATGAAAAGCTAATTCCAAAATATTAATAAACACTATTACAGTATAGAAATAATACTTTTTCAGAATTGATTCTAGATGTGATTTTAATTGAATTAACCTACATTTTTCTTTAATTCCAGTCAGCATAGTTTTATAGCACTCTGACAAACCGATGCATAAACCTCCAGCTTAGGTTTGTTTTCCTGCTTCTGTTCTGTCAGGTGAACATATTCCACTGTGGCTGTGTCATAGCTGAGGTCAGGGACTACCGACAGTCTGGAAATGCAAAGATGCCCACCTACCAGAGCCGGCACATCCTGCTGAGACCCACTATGCAGGTCAGTAACAGACCTGATCTGTGACCAGGAGTCTGCTCTGTATTTTGAGAAACCTTTTTTCTAGAATATTAAGTCATCTATCTTCTCCACATCAGACCCTGATCTGTGACGTTCATGCTATGACAAGTGATCACCACAAGTGGACACAGGTGAGGGGACTCTATCTGTTAACATTCAAAACTTTGTAATGTTTGTGACAGAAGTCTCTTATGCTCATCAAAGCTGCAAGTATTGGATCAAAAATACATTAAAAACAGTAATAATGTGTAACAGTAACTTTTCTACTTTAATATATTTTAAAATGTCAATTTCTCCTGTGATGTTAAAGCTGTATTTTCAGCATCATTACTCCAGTCTTCAGTGTCACATGATCCTTCAGAAATCATTCTAATATGCTGATTTGCTGCTCAAGAAACATTATTATCAGTGTTGAAAATGCTGCCTGTCCTATGTCAAGGTCAAAAGAGTGTTGTTATTGTTTACTAAAGCTAAAACTAATACTAAATTGCTTTCGTTAATTGAAACAAAACTGAAATAAAATATAAATATTAAATGAAAATGTCGAAAAAGTTGAAATGCTAAAATTATTTAAACTGAAATATAAATACAGGAAAGCTCAATAGAAATAAAAAATTGGAAATAAATAATAAAAATTGCAAAACTTGATATTATTATGATTATTTTTGTGGAAACTGATACATTTCATTCTTTAATGATTAGAAAGCTCAAAAAACAGCATTTATTTGAAATATAATTTTTTTTTTTTTACCACTTATGTTTTTACTGTCACTTTTGATCAGTTTAATGCATCTTTGCTGAATAAAATATTAGTTTACTGACTCCAAACTTTTGACGAGTACCGTAGATCGACAAAGACCATTAAAGTGACAGATTCACAGCACTGTGTGAAGTGTGGAGGATGCATTGATTCTCATGTGGATTGTATGTGTTTATAGGATGATAAACTTCAGCTGGAGAGTCAGTTGATTCTGGCCACAGCAGAGCCTCTGTGTCTGGACCCCTCCATCTCTGTCAGCTGCACCACCAACCGTCTGCTCTACAACAAACAGAAGATGAACACACGATCAATGAAACGGTAATGCGCTTAATGCTTCATATGCTTGATCATCAGAGGTCTTTAAACCAAAGCATGTAATCTATGAGAAGTTCCTGTCTGATTGTTTGTGACTGCTAAGGAATTGCTCACAGAGCTGATGTAGATGTGCACAGTGTAGATCTTTTATTTTGTGTTTGTGGTTAGTCACCATCTGTGAACTGAAAAGCCGCTGCTGTTCTGATCTTTCATTGTATTGTTGAGACTAAAGGAATGTGAGTGGTTTTCGCTCTGTGCAGCTAACAGAAAGAGCTAAGCTGAAGATCTTTTCCCTGTTTGAGTTGAGTGCAAGAATCTCACCAGAATCCATTTCTCTGTTCTGTGAAAAGCTAAATAAGCGGATCATTTCCTGTGGTTTATGAAAGTTAAAAGGTTTCAAAATGGTGCATTTGATACAGAGTTCAAAAGCAGATTATCCATCATTCCACACTGATGGATGTCATGTTTCTCCTCTCTGCAGGTGTTTTAGGAGGCATTCTCAAGCAGCTCTCAACAGACAGCAGGAGATGATGAGCCACTGCCCTGCACTGCCACAGCTCCGACTCCTGGACTACCTGCAGAGGAGGAAAGAGAGGAGACCTGCTCCTTCCATAGACCTTAAGATCTCCAAAGCTGGAAATGTGAGTCAAAGACACAGACACAATTTGTAGACCTGTTTTAATTTCTGTCCTTATTTTGGGTAAATGGATTTAAACGTGGTAAAAGATGTGAAACATGCATCATTGTTCAAAAGTTTTTTGTTGTTTTTTTCAAAATATGTTTTTGAAAGAAATTACTTTTATTCAGCAGTGATGCATTAAGTTGATAAAAAAAACAACAGAAAATACATTTATAATGTTATAAAAGATATCTATTTCAAGTAAATTCTGTTTTTGTGAACTTTATACTCATCAAAGAATTCTGAAAAAAACCAACAAATCAGTATATGATTTGCTGCTCAAGATATGAATGGTTTTTGAATTACCAATTAAACCTTTAAACAGTATTGGATTAATCAAAGCTCCCATTTAAAGTTTTTTTTTAATGTATATATCTTATTGTCAGTGTGGGTATTTTCTTTGTTTAAATCACTCTTGTTTTTCCTTCAGTGTGTGGACATGTGGAAACAGAGCAGTTGTCAGCTGACTGCCCCATCAGAAATTGATGTGAGTTGCTGTAATGCTGTTAAATTAACATACAAATAGCATCCAAAGCCATTTATAACAGAAATGACTTAAACTAAAAAAGTACTTTAAAGTATTGTTAAGAAAAATTGCACATTCTTGTCCTTCAATGTTCTGAGATGTTTGGACATTTTTTCCCTGTGTCGAAGTCTGTGAAACAGTTTTTCTTTCTGCTTCCAGGTGGAGAAATATGCAGTGGCAGAGAACTCTGCCAAACTAGATGACACTCAGCCTACTGTTTGGCCTGCACAGGTAACACAATTGTTTAAATCATACATAGGAACTAGACTGCACATGGACCCTGTGATATGCTAAGAAGGCGAAAAAAAAAAACAAGTTTCTGTCATTTTATCTGCGTGATATGCTCTTTGTTTCAAAACAGGATGTGAGGGACGACTACATTTTCGAGTGTGAGGTAGGAGGTCAGCCTCAAAGAACAAAAGTCACTATCTTCCAGTCTATGGGGGACCCGCTGGTGTATGGGAAAATCTACAGCGCCAAAGACTCCAAATCAGAGGAGGATGTCACAGACCTGCACCTCATTCACCCACCGTAAGAAATAACTGATGACATTTTACTGTTTCATTTTAGAGTTACTTATTTCGCTGTATTTTAAATTAAGTGTTGTTAGTTATGCTTGCCTATTTGTTGTTCCACTTACCCAATCTTGTATTTTCTCTAGATTCCTCATAGGTTCAAAGACAGATGCTGATCGGTAAGTGCAGGAGCCATGCTTTGTTGTTTGGTGTCACTGAGTTTCGGGTCTTGGTTGCGCTCCGCTGCCATGAAAATACTCCTGTGCCGCAGGTTTCTGACGCAGTATAAGGAGGTGTATGAACGGGACGTGAAGTGTCAGGTGAAGATGTTACACAACTCAGGCAGCGCAGGGTCCCAAGGCCAGCTCTCGCCCTCCAGGGAAAACGAGGTGAGACAGTTTGAAGTATGATGCTACGTCTGACCATTCTGACTAAGATGTGTTGCAAAAAAACAGATTTTGTCTGATTTGGATCAGGTTCGTAAACATAAGATGTGATTATTTTGTAGTTCAGGCTACAAAAAATAAATATGAGACAGATATGCACATTTTCTGCCTGTCAAAACAAAGTGTGTGATTAGAGATTTATGTGTCAGATTTAGAAAATTGCTTATGCTTAAATTTCACATGAATTTTATGACAAGATTGGTCCATTTTGATGGATATTTGTTGTTGATCCAGACTGATGGATTCTCAGCTCTGGTCCAGTCTTCGGTTTTAGGAAAGGGTGTCAAACACAGACCTCCTCCTATCAAACTGCCACCCGGCTCAACCTGCGCCTCTTCAGGTGAGACATATAATATAACAATGTATATATATATATGTATTAACAAGAGAAGAGCAGAATACGTACATGAATATAAATATTGCAGTTTTGTGAAACTTAAAATGACTGTTTTCTATTTTAATATCTTTAGGGCCAGATTTACTAAACAGGGCAAATTAGCATTAGAGCACAATTCCATAAAAGCGCCGACGGGGGGAAAATTCTCCGTGTGATTTACTGACAATGCACACATTAAAGAACACAGATGCAGCCGGATCATTTCCATAATGACCAGCGCAATCTACCAAGAGCAGCGCAAATTACCGCCTGCTTTAAGACATGCTTTTTTGGGCGTTAAATAATGACGCAAATGCCAGTAATTTGACAAGCGCAAACGTTAGTGAATCGCGTTGCATGATGGATTTTTATACTGTCCTCCTGTAAATTTTGCATCTGAAAGGTAAACTCCTACAAATGCATATTCAATAAGGTGTCCACGCATTTTCAGTGCTACTTCTTCATTGCGCGTCTTTAGTCAGTACGCCAAAAAAAGGTTTCCGCTGGCGCAAGCTGTTACTAAATCTGGCCCTTGAAATGTCATTTATTCCTGTGATGGAACTCAATTCTTCAGTGTCACATGATCCTTCAGAAATCATTCTAATATGCTGATTTGATGTTGATTTTATATCAGTTATTATTGGTGCTCAGTTAGTAATAATGGTTTTTATTATCGACATTGAAAACAGTCTTTGAGATCCGTGTAGTTCAGGTCCGATCTCCATCATGTCTCATTCCCTCTCTTCTATTTCAATATGTTTGTGTCTCTCCACTTTAAAAAGTGTACAAACAAACACTCCCTCCCTTTGTCTAGGTAACCCGTACAGTACACAGGCCTCAAGCGGCCATCTCAAGTGCCCGACCCCTCCACCCTCGAAGAATCAGTCGCTCTCCCGGAAACACTCCATGGAGCTTGGTCTGCTGTCCCCTGCTGCTCTTTCGCCCATGCAGAGTGAGTATCGCTCCATTCACAGCTAGAAAGCCATCAGTGCTTGCTAGCCAGATATTTATTTTGTCGTTTCCTCTGATCGTCCTCCATAGGATCAGGTACTCCCAAGCCCTCCACACCCACACCCACCAACACGCCATGTTCGACGCCCCACCCTGCCGACGTTCAGAGTGCCACGCCTTCGGTAACGCCCACCCCTCAGGACCCTGCCCTTCCACAGCAGCCCACCCTGCTGACTCCCTTCGCCCAACAGCAGATGACACTGCCTGTCATGACTATTCCCCTGCCTACGTCCAGCACCACATCCTCACAGGTCATGACAAACCCCGCAGGGCTCAACTTCATCAACGTGGTGGGCCCAGTTTGGTAAGAACCCAAGTTTGTGACTTTTTTCAGGGATATGCAGGGCTCCAGACTAACATCTGACAGCAATTCTACAGATGATGGCTCCAGGAGCAGATTTGGTAGCGCTTGGTGGGTGGTGTGTGGGAGTATTAAAAATATAGATAATTTAATCATAAAATTACTTTTGTGTTGAATTAATAAGTGCAGTTACTAATAATATTACATGTTCATTTCTTGTTTATTTCATGTTTATACAGATTTGACAGTAAAGCATAAGCTTGAGTTGGGGAAGCATGCAAAATTTACTTAGCAACAGTAACGTGCAAAATGTTGCCATTATTCTTCTATAGTATTATATAGAACTGACCAACAACTTAAGTGATTGTGTGATTTAGTCGCAAATTGAAGAAAAGTTTGTTTTTCAAGGCATTTTGTGACTTTTCTTACTTCATACACAAAAAGTGTAAAACTCTGACAAAATCTGATTTCTTGATGATTTAATATTTTAGAATAGTGATTTTATAATTTCAAAATATAAAGCAAAAAGTAGAAATGAATGACTAATAAGCCAATAAGTGCTCCTCTGCTGCCATCTACTGGTTATAATGGTGATTTGACGTGTCTTTTAATTTTACATAAGTGTTTGTTTACCACAAAGTACATTTTGGTCATTCCATTAAAAATAACATTCAAATTGGATCATTTTAGAGCTTTAACGTGCTGGAAATAGTCGTGTGAAATGCTTGAAAGTCACTGAAAAGTGCTGTAATTTCTTTCTCAAAAGGTTGTACAAACCCTGAAATGAATTATGTAATAACATTCGACTATTTGGGTATGGTTACAGTTTCTGGTTTTCGTATGTCAGTGCTGTTTATCACAGAGAATTCTGGGCAGAATTTGAATAATTCTCAGCAGATCTGGCACCAACCTTTATTCATTCTGCGGCGAATTCAAACGCTTCTCGCTGGATCTTGCTGCACTGTGCTGTAATAGTGTCGCGAAATCACCTTTGGTTCCACCTTTGGTTAAAGCTGTTCTGAACTCAGACAAGTTTGTATATATGATAAGAAATGGAAACTAACCACCTGTTTGTGGTTTCTTACAGCAGTCCACAGACTCTGATGAGCGGCTCTAACCCAATGCTGGGTTGTAGTCCTGGTACTCTGGCATCTGGTATACCCCTGAGTGGACTTCTGCCCTCTGGTGGTCTCATGTCTGGAGCTCTTCCTGCCATGCAGCCTGCAGCTCCAGCAGGTAAACCTCTCTGTGAATCCCTCCCTGCATGGTCAGATGTTCATCAATGACTTCTGTAAGTTGTCAGTCGCCACTGTGGGGAGTAAAATGTTCATGTTGTTCCAGCAGGTGGGCCTTTTGGCCTGAACAGCAGTCCGGGACTGCGACCGCTCAACCTTCTTCAGGTGAGAGAGCTTTTGTAGTTGAAGTATCCACCTTTTTCTTCAACACAGAAGTAAGCCTATGGGTGAGACTTCCGGTTCATTAGCCGCTATAGGTAAATAACGAGGAGAAAAACAACGTGCAGTAAATGGTAAAAC
>JAFVLL020030130.1:5000-11968 GCA_021397915.2 Tor tambroides | reverse complement strand
TTTTTTTTATTTTTAAATTAAATGTAGCCTATACAATTGCAGTAGTAAAAGCTGCTCGATCTGCGCTGTAACTAACCACGCGCGGCACGCCCCAAACAACTTAAAAGAGAAGCGTTGTCCAACAAAAGAGGACAACATGATTTTACTCCACAACATCAGTCGAGTGTTTGAAATAACTTCATTTTGTGAGCTGATGTGCGGTTTTTGTCACAGAACGAGGCAGATAATATATTCTATACGGTAAAGGCAATGTCTGTTATCATTGGATTATAAATATACTTTATTATTATGAAAATACCAGAGATGGCTTGAAGAACACAGTTAAACCATATATTGTCGCGTCGTATGTTTATTGTCGTATACTGTTGGATATTTAAATAAATAGCCAGATCGCGAACAGATTCAATCACCCACGCAATCTTGTTCATAAATGACAGGATTCATATGTCTATTAAAGCCTTAAATCACAATGTAACGTTAAAATCTGCGCTCGCGATGCCGCTGATCCAGAGAGAGCAGTTTTACAAAGTCTTTTGTATCGCTATTTCTGTGTTACAAACATTCAAATAATCACAGAAGTACTGGAATAAAAGTTTATAGTTCGGATATAAACACTGCTGTCTACAGAAGCGATCAAAATAGAATAAATCACCTTTTTGAAAGTGACGATGCTTCAAATAAAGATTGTATCAATTACAACGTAATGCCAGCAGGTGGAGACAAGTGACTTAAAATGAGATTCGTTAAAAAAAACATTGATTCATTCAGGAATGAAACAAGTGAAGTCTTTATGAGCAAGTCATGAAGTTATGAATAGTTATGAAGAGTTATGAATCATTTGTTTAACTTTTTATCAATTCGTTGAATATTGTATTCTAAAATAGACAGCAGCAATTTTTTCTAGAAACTAGTAAATTACGTTATTTTGTTTAGTTGTCAGTTTTTTCAGAATCATGTGGGAGAATAGTGATATCTATTTTTAAAGTTAAATATTGATACAATATAGTTAATATAAATATGAAAAATAACATTTCTTTCTGAAGTACTTTGTGATCTATATGTTTGCTCAAGAATGTTTTTAGTTTTAGCATTTTGAATTTGTTCAATACTCTGTTCAATATAGCAAAACAAACTTTTAATCCAATTTTTTGTTCCAGATTTTTACTCTTTAGGGAAAAAAAAAAAAATACATATATATATTCATGCTCAGTCTTATTTTAAATAGGACAAGCACAAGCAAGACTTAGATAAGTAATAAACTGTATTTCTAAATTAGTATATTGTCTTAAATAAAGTCTGATGATGCAAATTGTAACTTGTAGCCCTTCGCATTGTATGTAGTTTAAATGCGGCCCGCCTGGCCTCTGAACTTGAGTACCCCTGGTTTAGTGTTTAGTGACACTGTGCACCTTCTGTATATGGTAATATTTATAAGCTGCTTGTCTATCACATGGTTCATCATGTGACTTTCTCATCACCACCAGCTAATGGTGGTTATCAGTGTATTACAAAGGTACAAAATAGATTTCAGTACTTCAATAGGTTGGTATATTAACATTATATCAGTTGTAAATTATAACTGTAAATGTAAGTTCAAACTGTAAAACCTAAAACATTGCTACTGTATTTTTTTTACAGTAAAATTTTGGCAGCCACAGCTGCTGGTTTTTTGCCATAAATTTTACGGATTTTTTTTTTTTTTTTTACAGTGTATGAATTTTTAATAACACCCATAATTTAATAACAATGCTAAATGTGATATTTAGTCAAGTAAATTTATTTTATATAGTGCTTAATTCGAGACGGATTGCTTCAAAGCAGCTTTACTCTAATACCTTGAACTGATTTTACAAAGAGAATTTATCTTTTTTGCTTGTTTTGATTATATCTTATGTTGTCTAAATTAACTTGTGACATTTAAATTTGTTTAATATCATCTATTTTTGGATATTTTGCCATATCAAAACAATCATCGGTTTGTTGACGTCTCGCAGAATTTTAAAATCCGTATCAGTATTTACCAGCATCCTTCAGTAATTAGACTAGACATATGTCTACTGTGTTTGATAGTGGATTAAATCTAGTTACATTAATCTCAGTGTGTATGCCAAAGAGACATATTGGGCATTGCCAGTGTTAATATGCATATGCCTGACAGTGCTGAATGGTGCAGTATAATGCAGAGTGATTTCTGTTTTGTTTTGTAACCATGCTTTTTGTTCCTTTCATGGTAAAGTGCTGTGTGCAGGCCTGATAGCATCTCTTGTGGTTTTCAGTGGACGACTTCTTAAACGCATTCTCTTGGCTGTGACATGTACCATGGTTGTATGGAACTGCTTTCAAGTCCTGCCCTGCTGTTCTGGCCTGATAGAAAGATACGCACTAGAGCTCTTGTGGTGCTGCTGGTGTGTGTGTGTGTGTTTTACTGGCTTGGTTAATAGTTTGAAACATTTTATCTGATTCATATAAAAGTTAACACAACATTTGTCTCTTTTTCTCCCAGAATCACGAGCATGCTTTGAGTGGTAATTATTTTAGTTGCAGTATAGGTTTTGTCTGGTGAGTTTCAAAGACCGCAGAAAAATGAATAATGATAGTATTAATAGTGTTAATTGTTTGAACGATACTGAAGGCACTTTGTTTGTGTGTGTTTGCTGGCAGGAGCCAAAAGATGAAAGACTGCTGAGGTCACATACTTGTTTGAGTATGAGGGTAGTTTCCGATGGCCGATTGCTCTCTCTGATAGGTAAAGGTTTCTCATCTATAGTGGCATTTCTGATGCCAAAATGCCACTACAGTTTGAGTCACTGCTGCCAGTTCTCCCTTTGATATGTGTGACTGACAAAAGCGTTTGAGATTTTCAGGATAACTTCTTATTACTGAACTCAAAGTGTTGTCAAGTGTTGGAAAGACATATGATATGAATCAATGTTCCTCCCAGGATTTGCGTATTTGAGTGGTTCCACAGTGTTACTCGTACATGAATTATAGATCTTTTCACAGCCTTCACAGTTGCACTAAATTGACATGTGGTTTGGATTCCCGTCTCTTTTCTCTCTCTCGCTCTCAGTCTGTGTGTTATCTGCGTGTGTTTTTGTGTGAGTGTACCTGGGGGGTCTATAAGATTGAGGATGATGGCTGAGGAGTTCCACATGTCTTTTCTGAGTGAAATGATCTGATGAGATTTTTGCGGTCATTGTGGATTCTGCTGTTTTGGACTGAAAACAGAGCTGTCCCTCAGGGCAGCCCGTTATAATCAGATACAAATTAGAATTTCATCTGAATGAGGTGTCAGAGTGACTTCCGTTCACTTGCAAAGAGATTTAGTAACTGGCATGTGACTTTCAGAGATCAGCTCGCAAACTGTTTAGAATGGTCTGGTTGGTGAACTGGTTCATCCAGTTAACTAAAAAAAAACAGTTCAAAGAATGATTAATTTTCAATAAAAGCACCCCCCGCCCCCCCTTCAAAAAAAAAAAAAAAAAAAAAGTAGAAGATTAGTAGAAGTATCTGTGACACATGAAGCTTTGTTTTGATCAATTGTTTAATGCATTTTATACAACAGTTAGTTCCGGTCTCCATGATAGCTCAGAGCGGGTTTCTCCCTCACTACTGAGGAAATGGAAAACCTGGAGTGGAGCTGGAATTGAATGATTAATGCTCCACTCAAATATGACTTTTTAATCTGTGTGCTGCTTGGCAACATGCAAATACTGATGCTTTGGCTTCACTTGGAACTATTTTCATTGGTGGAGAAGGGAAAGATAAAGTAACTGTATAATTTGTCACCAGCATATTAATATTGTATAAAAGCAATATCACAATGGTGGTTGTGCTTTGTGTAAATATGATTACCTGTTTAGTGACCCATGCTGGTCACTAAACACTGGCCAGAATGTTTTTTTTTTTGTTTTTTTTACAGTGTAATAACCATGAATAGGTATTAATTACTAATAAGTATAACAATATAGTGTATTATATATGTGGTTAAAATTATTTATGAGAGGATACAACCGATTATAATGTTTCTAAAGACAATCTTTATAATGCGTTATACATGTAAGCTTCACAGAAAGTGTTTGAAAATGAAAAGTTACATGTAACAATCATAACAATCTAGCTTAATTATAAAAAGGCACATAAAACATGACACAAAGTATGTGTGTGTGTGTGTGTGTGTGTGTGTACTGCATGTACTGTGTATCTTACATACGTGACAGAGTCCTTTACTGTCTATACAAGGACATGTAATATTTATTTACAGGGTGGGGTGACTTCAAATGTTTACTGTTCTCTCACAGTCTGGTTATAAACGCTGAGCTTCAGCCATTATGTCCTCTAAAATTAATGCAGATGATAGTCTTGTGTCCATAAACCATAATTGCTTCCTATCTAACAGAAACAGGAGAAGTCAAGGACATCACCCAGATTACTCAGCTACCAGGATCATCTGCTATTTAAAAAAAAAAAAAAAAAGCTTTTTCTGATTGACATTTTCTCTTTGTGTATTTTACCATGGAAATCGTGTTCCTGAAATAAAGTTTTAGTCCAGTTCTGCTGTCTTTAAATGACTTGTCCTGTTTGTTATATCCATCTGTCTGAACAGTTTGTTCTCCAAGTCAGTCTCTTCCACTTACTCTGTGAAACAGACGTAGAAGCATTTTCATTTTCCATTGGTTTCTATTTTACATTTTGTCTTGAACATTTGTCAGCAGACAAATTTAACAAATCGCTCCACGAGTGCACATTTTATTCCTTTCTATAGCTCTTTGGGTGAGCATGTGACAGGTATTTCTTCATAAATGCCAGGGCAGCTTGTCACAACCTATAGGCTATTTAATACTAGGTTCCCACTGTGACAGCTTGCCCCATATGATTAAAACCTGATATTTACTGTAAACCTAAATTTTGCATTACAATGCTGTTGTTATACTTGCACCTTATTGTGAGGTGGCCTGTGTTAGAGTTAGTACTCTAGAAAAAGGTAATGTATAGTAAAAGTTAAATGTTATCCATGATAATCCATAAATATCCATAATGTTATCCATAATTTTATGAACATTTCTGTTAACCCTAAAACATAACCCATTGCAGAGCACAATTCAAACTCAATATTGAAAATCATTTCATTTTTAATACAGTACATAGTGCCTTTTTAAAATAATAATAATTATTATAATTATAATTATTATTATTTGCATGCATAGCAAGCAATCCAATCAGTTTTAATCAATGAAGGATTATATATATATATATATATATATATATATATATATATATATATATATAATGCTTTGAACTTTGTCGGTATCAATTAAATAAAGGTTGCTCTTTTCCTGCACTCTGGCACCCTCTGGTGGAGCGTTTAAAAATCACATTGAAATAAACTTTAATTAAAAACAGCAAACCTAATAGAATTCATTTGTTTCTACAAATAATCTGTGATGCATATCGTAAGGACAAACATTTTAACTGAGAATCATTTTAGTTACAAATACTTTCAACTACTTATTAGCCATGCTATGCAAAATATTGCAGCAAAAAGTCTCATGAGAGCCTAATTCTTCTTGTAGACAGTATGGTGTTACTGTATTTATTATATTGCTAACCATTTTTTATTTCTTTTTTTTTTACATTTGTTTCTCAACACACTCCTTCATTTTCATCACAGAAGTATTGTTTCTCTCTCTGAAGCTTCCAGCACAGACAGGAACACATGTCCACTGCAGTGCCATCATCAACCTGCAGGGGTCAAAGGTCAGTGCAAAAAAAGGTGTACTTGACATCCAACCCTTGCGTTGAAGTTCGTCTTTGACAGGTAGTCTAAACCGCATGAAATCATTAGGCCGATTATGTGAACTGCACGCATGGATTAACGGGAAAAATGATCCGATTACCACAGCGTCGAGCTGCTTTTCTGAAAAAAGCAGGACTTCTTCAGTCAGAGCCTGGAGTTTAAGAAGATCATGGATCATGGACGGTGCTACTAGAGACAGTAATACTGCAGCAGCAGGGATCAACTTATTGTTGCACGATTACATTGGATTTTATCAAAGTGGCCTAATAGAAATTCATGTGGCACTGCATATGTTAGAAGACTTGCTACTTTTATTTAGTTGTTCCCCAAAACTGTAACTCAGAGCTAAACAGAGCAAAATAAAGCAAAGCTCATTCAATCAGAGTTATTATTGTCAACTAAAACTTAAGCTAAAGCTATAATAACATTTTTTTTTCTAGAAAAAAATAAACAAATTAAGTAAAATATTTAAAAAACTAAACTTATTTTATTTCAGCTAGTTGCCAAGTAGACATTTCTCATTTTTGTTTATTTGTAGCTGATAATTAAATAATTAAAACTAAAGAATCTAAAACTAATAAACAAAAACAATGTTTACTATATAGTAGGGCTGTCGGTCGATTAAAATTTTTAATCTAATTAATTACAGGGTGCTGCAGTTAATTTATCTAATTAATCGCAAACTAAATAAGGCTGTGAAAATAACCTCAAAAGATAATTTAAAGCTATTAGCCTATTGTTTTAAATGTTTAGGCTACAATGCCTAACATAAAGTGTGGAACATAAAAGAAGATCATTTGAGAAACATCTCAGTATTTTTTGTTCATGCGATGAACGTCACTAGTGACCAGAACAGCTTAGTTACCAACAGTATTCAAAATACCTTCTTTTATGTTGTGCAAAAGAAAGTAAGTCATTCAGGTTTGAAACAACATAAGGGTGAGTAAATGATGACAGAATTTATTTATTTATTTATTTTTGGTGAATTCTCACTTTAATGTTTATTTATTTATTTATTTTTAATAAATGCAATGATACTCTAAATAAGAAACTAAATCTGCCAGCAGGTGGCGGTAAATGTCTTCATTCGATTCGTTCAAACGGCCGATTCATTCAGGAATTCAGTAAACGGCTCTCTTTATGAATGGATTTTTGAATCATTGGTTCACTT
>JAFVLL020030129.1:122591-147921 GCA_021397915.2 Tor tambroides | reverse complement strand
ATATATATATATATATATATGTATATGTATGTGTGTGTTTATATATATATATATATATATATATATATATATACATATAAACCAAATGCAATGAGAAATGAAATGAGAAACGTTGCCTTAGCAACTATATCTCTATTTTTATACCACTGACAAAGGTGCTTTAATATTTTACAATCACCGTCAAATGTTTTAACATTCATGTTTGACTGGTTTCCAAGGATGATTTTGGTAAAAATGGGCATTGTTAACATTATTATGAGGATAAAGGGTGTTCTGAAATTAATGCATACAAGAAAAAACATTAAACATCGAAAGAAACAATGCATGTATGGAACATGACTGTTAATATCTATATTTCTATAGAAACTCAAACATGTTTTTCAGTTTGTGAACATCTAGATATAATTGTTTAGATTTATTTCTGTTCAAAACTAGGGCTGTCAGTAAAATAATTGTCTTTAGAAAGCAAAAAGAGAGTGAACCAAGTTTCTGTGAACCAATAATGCTTTAATTGAATGATTCAACAAAAGAAATCACCTGTCATGTTTTGTTTCCCTTAACCCATAGGTACCAAGATGGCTCTGAAGTTTCTAAAGAAGAAAACAACCAAGCAGAAGAGTTTCTTGAGAGAGTACAGTATCTCGCTCTATCTGTCTCCATGTCCCTTCATCATCAACATGTTTGGCATTGCGTTTGAAACGGAGGAGTACTATGTTTTTGCGCAGGAATATGCGCCGTCCGGTGACCTGTTCGATATCATTCCACCACAGGTAATGCAGCGTCAAATAAACGAGCGTAACACACATGAATAAAGCTAAATCATTTCTTTCAAAATCATGATTTACTCACCCTCATGTTGTTCATTTTCCATGGAACACAAAAGTAGTGACTGATCAAGACCCAAAATATACAAAAAAGCCATAAAGTAATAAAACAACAGTTATAATTAATCAATTATGAAACAAATTCAGTACAGCTATAAAGTAGCTCTACAGCAGACAAAAGTGTCATTATTCAGCTTAATTCAGTTCAATGTTGATTCAGTTTAGTGAATAACTGTCAATGTTAAGTTTATGAATTATTAAATGAGTTAAATTCAGCTATAAAAAACTCTATAGTGTCATTATTGTTCAATTCATTGTCAAAGTAGCAAAATGAATGGATTCTGAAACTAATTCAGCTCAGCTATAAAGCAGCTCTACAGAAGACAATAGTGTCATTCAGCTCAATTCAGTTTAGTCTTGAAAAGTTTATCAATTACAAAACAAGCTCAGTTCAGCTATAAAGAAATTACAGAAGGTAATAGTGTTATTATTCAGCTCAGTGCAATAAGTGTCAGTGTTGAAAAAATCATCAATTCTGAAATCAATTCAGTTCAGCTGTATTTCTGAATTGTCATTATTCGGCTTAATTCGGTTTCAATTTAGTTTAGTAACAGTGTCAGTGTTTTAAAGTTCATCAATTATAAAAACAAATTCAATTTCAGCTGTAAAGCAGCTCTACACAAGACAGAACTTATTATTCAGCTCAATTTAGATTCAGTTTAGTCAATAACTGTCAATGTTCATCAAAGTTTATCAGTTATAAAACATGTTCAGTTTAGCTATAAAGGAATTACAGAAGATAAAACTGTCATTATTCAGATCAATTCAGTTCAATGTTGATTTAGTCAATAAGTGTCAAGTTCGCAAAATCAATCAATTCTGAAACAAATTCAATTCAGCTGTATTTCTGAATTGTCATGATTCATCTCAATTCACATTTATTGTTGAATCAATTTAGTTTAACAACTGTTAATGTTGCAGTTTATCAATTACGAAACTCAGTTTCATCTGTAAAGCAGCTCTACAGAAGACAAGTCATTATTCAGATCAATTCAATTCGCTTCGTTTTATTCTCATCTGGTAGTGTCAATGCAGTCAGATTTTCTTTGAAACAATACGTTTACAAAACATAGTTCATATTCAGCCAAAAATTGTCACTTCAACGCATGATTGTGGATGAACTTTCATTTACTCACCATTATGTCGTTCCAAACCTTTATGAATTTGTTCTGTTGAGCACAAAAGAAGATTTTGAAGAATGTGCTGAGAATGTCCATTGAGTATTTTTTCCATACTATGGAAGTCAATGGCTACTGTCAACTGTTCTTCTCTTCAAAATATCTTCTTTGATGTTCCAGAGACCGAGGGCCTCATTTATAAAATGTTGTGCAGAAACCATCTTAAAATTGATCTTACGATCATCTCTCAAATATGCGTACGGGTGATTCATAAAACGATTGTACGTACAGAAAACGCACGTACGCGTCTCTTTCAGATGTGAAATCTATGAATCGCAAATGATCTTGAACTGGAGCGCAACTGAATCGATTCAGCTCTCTGCTTATAAACGATTCATGATTAATGTCATTAACATATAAAAGATTACCAGTCATCGTCCAAATCCTTTAATTTAGAACAGCAAGCTGCAAGAACAGCTTACATTTCCAAAAACCTGCAGTACTCGAACAAGAAAAAGTGTGTACGTCTGCTCAGACCCTGACGTGACGCTAAGCACTTTTCCACGTCAAAGACAGTTTTTACAAATATGAGCGTTGGCGTGGATTTAAGCGTACGCACACTCTAAGATCAAATCTGAGTGTAGGCACGCTTTATAAATGAGGCCCTGGATTACAGAATTTCTGATTTGGGTGAACTATGCCTTTAAATCTTGCTTGATATAGGCTAAGCTCTGACTGTGATGATTGTTGTGTCGGTGACTGATTATTCTCAATCTTCTCGCTCAGGTGGGACTGCCGGAGCCGGTAGCGAAGCGCTGCGTCCATCAGGTGGCCATCGCTCTGGACTACCTGCACTCCAAAAAGCTGGTGCACAGAGACATCAAGCCCGAGAACATCTTAATCTTTGACAAGGAGTGTCGAAAGGTCAAGCTGTCAGACTTCGGCATGACGCGGCGCGCTGGCTCGCCGGTGAAGCGTGTGAGCGGCACCATCCCGTACACGGCCCCTGAGCTCTGCGACACGTCCAAGCACGAGGGCTTCTGCGTGGATTACAGCACAGACGTGTGGGCCTTCGGAGTGCTGCTGTTCTGCATGCTGACGGGGAACTTCCCCTGGGAGAAGGCCATGCCGTCCGACACTTTCTACGAGGAGTTTGTGCGCTGGCAGAGGCGGCGGACCGGCGCGGTGCCGTCGCAGTGGCGCAGATTCACGGACGAAGCCCTGCGCATGTTCCGAAAGCTCCTGGCCCTGGAGCAGGAGTGCCGCTGCTCCGTCAAGGAGGTGTTTGTGCACTTTGGCCACCGTTGGATGCTGGATGGCCAGGCGGGCGGAAGCCACCATCAGGCCGCGCTGAACTCTTCGTCTGAGGAGGAGGAGCTGCTGGTGGACCGTATGAAGCAGCAGACCCTGTCTCCGACGCCTTCCAAGACCAACGGTTTGGAGTCGGGAGCGACTCACCACTTTACTTCCGTGTCCACAAACAGCTCCGTGTCGTCCACCAACAGCTACGAGCGCTCGGCCAGAGACAGCCCGCCTAGCAGCCGCATCCTGGTCACGACACCGATAGAGATCTGCGTGTAGAGATCCAACCGCTGGCGAAGTTAACACGCGCACAAGCAGACACATCCATAAGAGACTCTAAACTCTCATGTACATCCGTAACAGAGTCTATTACAACGCAAAAAATTACGAACTTATTCTGCTCGATTCTCCGGTCGGCTCAACTAACATTCCTAACAGAGATTTGCGTCTAGAAACTGTCTGCGAAGAAACGTTGCACTGAAACTGTGAAACACCGTGCAGGTCGTGCTTTCTAAAGACCCGTTGGCACCAAGAACGATAACTATAACGATAACTTTATTAGCGTCCACACCAGCTGACGTTCTGTTTATTATGAGCGCGCTGCAGTTTTGTTGTCTGCTGCTTTAAATGCTCAAACTTTAATGTCAGATGGATTCTGATTGGCTGTCAATGGTTTTTATTGTTCATTCATTGGAAAAAATCATTACAGCTATAACAGGGAACGTTCTCAGAACTTTATCATGAACAAACATTCTCCCGATAACGTTAATAGAATGTTTGTTCAATGTTAACGTTGTCAAAACATTAGCACAAAAACATTATTTATACATCGTTCACGGAAGGTTTTTTCTGAAACGTTTTAGTTGGACGTTCATCTAACATTCTTTTAAATATTATCAGTTTCAGAATGTTCAGAGAGCTTTCAAAAGTAACACCTGCAAAATGATAGAATAGAATGTTTCCTTAACGTTAACGTATAATCAAGAAAAATGTTTAGAGAACGTTTAGAGAACATTCAGAAATTATGTTGTCAACATATTTGTGTTTCCTGGAGTGTCATTATTGTTATAGTTGTAGTGTGGACTTCCTTATTCTTCTTCTTATTAAAACATTTATTATAAGCGTGCCACAGTTTTGTTGGACGCCACTGTAAATGCTCCATCTTTTGGATTCTGATTGGCTGTCAGTATTTTTATCATTCATTCACTGGAAAAAAATAATTCTTAAAGTGGTTACAAGAACAATATCGTTCCCTTGTCCCAGCTAACAGGGAACATTCTCAGAACTCTGGCTAATGTTTCCTCAGAGTTATGAAGAAATGTTCTTCCTATAACGTAAACAGAATGTTCATTCAGAGTTAAAGATTTAATAATGTTCTCAAAATGTTAGCACAAAAAATGATACATTGTTCATAGAAGGTTTTTCTCTAACATTCTTTTAAATGTTACATTTAAAAACTGAACATTCAGAAATCACGTTTTCAATAACGCTTTCGCATCTTAATGGAAACATTAGCAGAACATATTTTTCTTTTCTGGAGTGTCATTATTGTTATAGTTGTAGTGTGGACTTCTCATAGAATTAGAAAGATTTTTAAAACGTCGTAGTTCTAGTTATCGTTATCATCTTTGGTGTGCATGGGCCTTAACTCGTGAATAAGCAATGAACTAATAAACGAGTGGATCAAACATTTGAATCCAGTTCCAGCTCAAAGAAGCTCGCGGAAAGAATTTCGAGGGCTTCCCCAAAACGTCTCTAAAGCAATATATGAAGCAAAAAAAAAAAAGAAAGGAGAATATCTGGGATCTTCATTCTTGTGAGAGATTCATCAAATAAACATTTCGGTGAATAAGCAAACAGTGAGAACTGGGACATTGATGATATTTGCTGTGGTAATATGCGAGTGAGTTTGTTTGAGATTTAGTGCGTACGAATTATTTCAAGCCTGGTGTTCAGTACGTGCAACCCAACGAAAGCTCTGATGATCATGTGACAGATTTTGCATGTAATCGAAGTGTTTCTAAATCTGACTTGTAGACTGTTGTTTTGAATCGACTTAATTTATCAGGATTCTTAGTATTCAGAAATATATATTTTTTCAGTTGCTATGTAGTGATTAACAAACATCGATATTTTTCATTTCATTTTAGTACTTTAGCACAGTTGTGCCAAACTTATTTTTTAATGTCAAGTTCTTGATGTGAAGGTCAGTTGTTGCTCCGTGATGAACATGAATTGAAAACACGGTAACACGAAAGTTTATTCACAATGTTTAGGAGTTTTTTTTTTTTTTATTTACGAGTCGGACCTTGTGCACTGGTTGTAGTAGTGAACACTGTATGTAGATTTGAAGACTGACAGGTTGAAAAGATGTATTTTTGCCTACTGTACAACTTTGTTTTCTTGGTGTTCCCCCTTTAAAGTCTTCTATTTTTTCTACATTGATTTAAACAAACTCAAAACAAAGAGCGCCGATGTGCGCAAGCGTTCACGTTCTAATAACTGCATGACCATGATGAAAAAACATTGAAGATATGTGAGAATTACTGTAATGTGAATATTTTTGCTGTCACAATTTCTTGCATAATGTTTCAGGGTGAAATTGTAGTAGATGACGTAGGGCAAAACATCCAGCCAGCCAACTGAATTGTTCGTTTTGTTGTTGTGTTTGTGTACTGCTGCTGTTGTTGTTGTTGTTAATTTCTCACTGAGCTCAAGAACTACCTGATTGAAACACCTCACACCTGCGCTGCTACTGTCAGGTACTGAAAGCGATTGTTTTCAGGTGAGGTTGAATGGAAAGTCTTACTAAGAAGTTTGGGATTGAACTCAAGGCCTTGGAGACATGCAAAAGGGGAGTTTTTAATTGGAATTGGTGTGTTTTATTTTATGCTACACGTCTGCATGAGCTTTCAACACGTATTGGGAGTATGTTCTGAGAAAAAAAAAAAAAAAAGGTTAGCTATAGTCGTATCAACCTCTTTGCATCAAAAGTGGCCCATCAGAGCATAAATATCCTGTTCTTACATATCGTAGACATGCAGCTCTGCTGGAAACTACACATACTGACCATCAAACGCCTTCGGCAGTGCTTGACCTTGTTTTAGTGACAAATGAAAAGACCTGGCGATTTTGTGATCGGTCAGCCTTTGTCGTGCTGAAGCGTTTTGGTTTCTGGTGATAGTTTTGATTTCATTAGCTATCAGTGGGCTTTCAGTCATCAAAACAAACTCAAACTCGTCTAAAATCTGTCTTTGCAATACAACTGTCTTCCTGTAAGTTCAGATTTATTCAGAAATAAATCTTAACAGAAATGTGCACTTGTTTGTTTCTCTAAGTTTGAATGACTGGTTTTGGTTTGACTTTTTAATCTCACAATTCAGAATGTCACAATTCAGACATTTTTTTAAATCAGAATTCTGAGTTTACATCTTGGAATTCTGTCTAAATTTCACAATTCTGGCTTTTTTTCTCAGAATTTTACATCTTGCTATTCTGACGTTTTTCCTCAGGATTCTGAGGATAAATACTGACTTTTTTCCTTGGAATTCTGAGTTTGCATCTCACAACTTTTTTCCTCAGAATTTTGAGTTCACATTTCACAATTCTGAATTCTTTTCTCTGAATTCCAAGTTCAAATTTTAAAATTCTGACTTTCTTCTCAGGATTCCAAGTTTACGTTTCACAATCCTGACTCAAGATTCTGGGTTTAAATTGTATAATTCAGATTTTTACTTCTTGAAAGTCTGACTTTTCTCAGAATTAATTTTTTTTTTTTTTAAATCTGGACTGAGTTCACATTTTGCAATTCTGATTTTTTTTTCCCTCTGAATTCTTAAATTTCACAATTGTGACTTTTCTTCCTCTGACTTTTTTCTTTGAATTCAGAGTTAAAATTCTGACTTTTGTTCTTGCAATCCTGGCTTCTTTTCTTGGGATTTCTTGCAATTGCGAGATATAAAAGTAAATGAAAAATTAAAAGATAAGACAAGTTTGAATTGTGAGAATTAAAGTCTCTCTCTGTGGCAGAAATAAGCATCCATAAATGTTATGTAGAAAATTATATTTATATATCGCTAGCCATATTAATCATGATAAAACTATATGTGACCCTGGACCACAAAACCAGTCATAAGGGTCCATTATTTCTGAAAGCTGAATAAATAAGCTTTCCACTGATGTATGGTTTGTTAGGATAGGACAATATTTGGCTGAGATACAACTATTTGAAAATCTGGAATCTGAGGGTGCAAAATAATCAAAATATTGAGAAAATCACCTTTAAAGTTGTCCACATGAAGGTCTTAGAAATGCATATTACTAATTGAAAATGAAGTTTTAATATATTTGCAGTAGGAAATTCACAAAATATCTTCATGGAACATGATCTTTACTTAATATCCTAATGATTTTTGGCATAAAAAAAAACCCGATAATTTTGACCCATACAATGTATTTTTGGCTATTGCTACAAATATACCCCAGTGACTTAAGACTGCTTTTGTGGTCCAGGGCCACATATGAGTAAATACAAATGAGTGTTCAACACATTAGTCAAAATAAAAGAAGCCAGTTTATTACACTGACCAACTGGGTTTAGTCAGTTCAGGATAAATACATTTTGGGGTAAGAATGTCAACAACAACACAAAAGAACCCTGCTCAACCCTGAGATTAAGATCGGAAAAGATTTAACGTTTGAGAAAAACAATGCAAACAAAAAAGGATTTTGGTACATTTGGTATGATGCTAAAATGTGACAATTCATTCAAGACAAAAAAAATAAAAAATAAAAAAGACATTTGCACAAGATTTGTACAGATACAGTCCTGAACAAAAGTATGGCACAAAACACGAGTACATTAACACCGACATGAGCAACATCACAGGACTCAACCTCTCAACACGCAAGCTGCCAAAGTACATCAGGCTGTATTTGGCACAGATTCCAGATTCATCTTCAACTTTGGACAAAAATACTGACATAAATAGTCTGTACACATAAGGTGTTGTTTAATGCACTGTACATTTACAGAACGAGTCTCCAAATCCTGATCTCTTTCATCAAACGTAAAGCAAGTGCTTCCTGGGTAAAAGTCATAAATAAACTGATAGTGATTTGTCTTAGCAAGGCAGCAACAAATGAATAAACCCATTTTAGAAAAGAATTATGGATTAACAAACGGCCTTGAAACATTTCACAACTGTCTGAAGTTATGCTTTCTGAACCAAAAGATGCCATCGCATGTGCGGTTTCCAAACTTTCCTACAAGTCATTTCTGATGGCATCAAGGTGACATGTCAATATTAATGCAGGCTTATCCTTTACACTAGTTAACTGTCTACAAAATAGAGATTACGTAGCGGAGACGCATGTAAGTGCATAGAACTAAGAAGATGATCCACTGGCTGTGGTTCAAATGAAGTTATATTCAGATATCTGATGAACTGGAACACTAATATTCAGCATTTACAATAAATGTTTGGATGTTGTGAATTATACAATTAATGTAATTGAAAATGAAGATTAAATACCTCATGTTCACAATGCAGGGACACGTTCACAGAGCGTCTTCCGCACTTCATGACGTAAGTGTGTAAATGTGCTGATATGCTGGAAGAAACAGATTATCATTCGAGAGACAGAATAAGAAACGCACAAAAACTTGGGGCTTGAATTATGAAGCCAACATACTAATCTTGGACAAAAAGAAATCATCATCCTTTCCCATTTTGTACACAAAGTGCCCTTCTTAACTGCTTGCTAGCCGTTGGTTCCACAACTTTATGTTTCTTCATTTACAAAGAACTAAACATTTTTTATGACTAGATGCCAAATGAATATAAAGTGTTGATTATGAAGACGCATTTACATTTTGACAAGCAGTATATTTAAAATTCAGTTGATAAAATTAATTCTTCATAAATTAAGACAGAATGACCAAAAATTTGATTTTAGACATAAGCATTTCCAAAAAAAAAAAAAGATTTTGTGCCAACATATAAATATGACACATTTTGTAAAATCATATATTGGCAAATAAGACGAGCACATATGTTTGTGCTGTGGTTCTTCTGCTTTGAGCCCCTTAAATGTGCAATTCTCCCCACAGTCCTCACATCTAACCTCTGTCTTTAGTGAGAGTCTCACAAAGTGCCGTCTGTGTGATAGTGACGGGTGTTATGAGCAGTGCAACAGCAAAATTATTAAGGTGTATGGGTGTTGGCCCGTTGTGTCTGAAGGTCCCGCGGCCGGCGCTCACAGGAACACTGGAGTTAGAGATCAACCGCACTCTGTGAGGACAGAAGAGAGCTTCACTAGAAAACACTGGATTTGCTGTAATACAAACTGTGCTTTTTATCATAGGAGACGTGCTACGACTTATAATGCAATTAAAATCAAGCGCACAAAACATGCTCAAAGCCAAACATTGGTGATGAAATGATGATGAAAAATGTCAATATAAAAATCTAATTACAGAGGCATTCATTACAAACATTTATTACAACAGAGTTTCTGCAGGTTTTATCAAGTCTTAAGACTTGTCAAAGTTAAGACTTTTTTAAGACCAAGTAAAGACAATTTAAGGAATACATTAAATAGAACATGTCAATATGGTCTGTAAATCTGCATTTGTATGTGTGTTGTATTTTCAATGCATAACTATTAAAATAACTATTACTACAAATTCTGCTCATCCTCAGTATGTGCGTCTTGTTTTTGAGTGCAAATATCAATACAATAAGATACGATAAGAAAAGCTGTTTTCTGAGAAAGTGATCAAAGTGTTTATGATTATAACAAGAACACAAATCTGCCAGTGGAGTCAGAAAAATCAACTTCATTCAAAGAGAAAGGGAAAGATTATCTGCCAAACAGACATTTATTCTTGTTTTAAGAATAAACTCACTTCATTTTGTTCAGTTTCTCAGACTTCTTATCCTCCATTTGCATCTCCAGTAAATGTATCCTGAATTAACGATGTTTAGATATTTGTACTATATAACAAAAAATACTGAGGAAGATATTCATGTTTTGCAGTGCATGCAACATTTAATGCCATAACTTTATGAATTTAAGACTTTCTGCTCTGATTTAAGAACCACGGAAACCCTGTATAAAAAGATGCACTGCATGGGAAATGCACTGTACAAATAAATTTATTCTGAATACCATCAAATTTAAAGGAATTGTTGTGGAGTGACTGGAACTAAAATGTGTTTATAGCAGGGATGCACCGAATTTTCAGCCGCCAAAATAACACGGCGAAAAAAAAAGAAAAAAAGGCTATAACAGGCCTATATATATGGCGCGCCTAGGGTTTCACTCTCCTCGTCACTGTGCGGTGTGATGCTCCGCTCAATATTCCGCTCGCGTACCGCTCATACTCACCGGAAAATCAAAGTCCGCTCAAATAACGCGCCGACAGGATATTTCTTCCTGTCTGCAATAGCGCTACTGTGCTGTAACATAGCAACGCTGGTAAAATGACACTACTCTCTCGTGACGCTCTGCTCTGCTCACATGCTCTGATAATAATAGCTATGTAGGATTATACATTATTCGAATAATTAGTTTTAAAAAAAGTTATATCTGATTCTGTTGCATGGAACTGAATAAAAATAATATATTGATATTTAATATTAAGGTAACACTTTACAGTAAGGTTCCATTAGTTAGTGTTAGTTAATGTAGCCTATTAACATGATATTAACATGACAATACATTTATTACAATATTTATTCATCTTTTGTAATGTTAGTTAATGAGAATACAGTAGTTCACTGTTAGTTCATGTTAATTCAGAGCGCATTAACTTAAGCACAAGTGTTGATTTTAATAATGCATTAGTAAATGTTGAAATTAACATTTACTAAGATTAATAAATGCTGAAGTATTGTTTATTTGTTCATGCTAACTAAAGTAGTTAACTAATGAACCTTATTAACCAAATATTAATATAAATTCTGTCCAATTTTATTGTGTTACTTTCAGTAAAAAGTATGTTGTGTTTTTTAAATTCATTATCATTAAAACTGAGTTAAATTAAAAAGTCTTACAAAATTAAGCCAAGTGCATCCAGAATTTTCGGTTTCGGCCCAGAAATTTCATTTCGGTGCAACCCTAGTTTATAGCATTTATAATGTCTCTAACTCGAAACGCCAGTTTTTCTTCTCTCAAAAATGCAATTTTGACAAAGTCATGTGCAATTATTTTCCAGACAATACGGTATACATGTATCGAGTCAGTTAAAAGTGAAGCGCTCAAACCTTGCATAGCGTCCTCTTTCTCCTGTGTCACCTGTTGATTTGACAGTACGATGATCCTTTAATGGACTTGTTCTAATGCATCAGACAAAAAAAAAAAATCTGAAAAATTTGAGGAATTCACACAAAGCACAACATGTTTGTAACATTCAGCATCTTAATTATAAAATATTGAAATAAAAATACATACATTATTAAATATTTTCATCTAAAACATTTCACATATACCTTGTGCTTTCTGCATTTCATGGAGAAATTATCCTCGTTTAATACACAACCTTTAAAAACAGGAAAGCAACATCAATTCATTTCAAAGGGTATAAAGTGCACAGTTCTAGAAAAAAGACGGTAGTGAAAACAGAAATTTATATTATATTTAAGTTTACATCATATTTTTCATGCATGGGCAGATTTGCATGTTTATTTTCCATGTCGTGTTTTACACTGTTTCCATGTGTGTCTGCCCACAAGTTTGAACACGTCTGCTTAGCAAATGCAGACACAAAAGCAGCTGTTAACAGGCAGATCGGCAATTTGATGTTTCAGACCACAATGCAAGGTGTGTGTTTATGTGTGTGTCTATTGTGAAACAGAATGCAGAGCAGTGTTAATTTCATCAACGAAGACGAAAAATATTCGTTAACAAACCTTTTTTCTGTGACTAAGACGAGACCCTGACGAGCTAAAACTAATATTTGATGATAAAAACTCTGACGAAATTTATGCCGCATCTTAACAAGACGAGACGGGACTAGAATGTTATTTGAGGACTACCGGATAAGCTATAGACATCCTACAGGCTAAGTTAACTGTCTTGTCTTTCAAAATGTGCGTCCCTGTCACTGGATTGCAATCAGATGAGGGGCATTTGCATATCTAGTCTCAGTATGGCAGCCGCAGCAGACAGATAGGCTACCAAAACGCGAACTAGCGATCTGAAACAATGGCCTTAGCACCCTAAGGGTTAGGGACTGGGTGACCAGATGTCCCGTTTTTCCCGGGAGTCACAATTCGTTAACTTAAAGATAGTGAAGGCGCAATAGGCGGAATCGCGCTGATAGAAGTACTCTCTCTCGCGCACGCTCCACTACAGCGCACGATCAGTTCTCAGTGCTCAAATACACACACAGAAGTCCAAATGTCTATTGTGTAGAGTATCTCATGTAAATACAGTCGGTTATGGCTTAAGTGAACGTAAACAGGTGGGTGAAAACTGAATGTGTGACAGTATTACATGCATACATCTTAAATGGACAGCATTCCTAATTAAATACCTATGTGTGTCATTAATGTTAACCAACAAAAGATGTTAAATAAATGTATACGCGTTAAGTAAACCTACTGTCTCTGAAAAACTAGTTTAATTTGTATCTCTACCAGAAAATGAAAATTTACTCCAGTATTTCCCAAATTCAATCCTTGAATCAAATTTCTCATAAGCTTAATTGATTTGGTATAAAGAGAGAAGAATTCACGACTATTTTTGTTTGAAGACTACATATAAAATAGCAACCAAAATAAAAGTCATTGACTAAAAGTAATGACTAAATGCAATGACTTTTCGTCAACTAAAACTATGAAAGACTCAAATTACTAAAATGTGACTAAGACTATTAAGCATTTTCGTCTCAAGCTAAAGACTAAGACTAAATTAAAAATGCCTGCCAAAATTAACACTGATGCAGAGGACTGCTGATGATGATTACCGGACTGCAGTGCACATGTGTAGTGGTATTTATTCGGGCAGCCTTTGAAAACGCAGCCCAACGTCGCTCCCCTTCTTTGACACGTCGAACAAATCTATAAAAAACAGATAATTGAGTGTCATTACTGCAGGCTTCTGAGCATTAAAGAATCTGTGTATCTGAAAGCTTACCGACGCTTTCGCCAACCTGACCGCATTTTCCAGCCCGTGTAGCTTTCCCCGAACCAGAAAGACGCCTGCGGACCATATCGCGCAGTCCTCGTGAAGCCAGTGCTCGTTAACGTCGAGAGGAACCACAGGAGGACTGAACCAATCGGTGTCACCATCCATCCTGGGTCTCTTAGATGAAGGACTATTGGACAACTCGCTATCGCTGGTCCAAAGAGACTCAGTCCATCCGCCTGGAGCAACACGTTTCCCTCTGACAGACGAGTCCGAGTCACTATTATCCTCTTCCTGTGGGTTACAAACCACTTTAGAGGGCGATTTGAAACCTTCAGGGTAATATGGCCCATGCAAGTCTCCGAGGTCCATGGCATTGGCCGAGCCGCCGCAGAGACAGCAGACCAGAACATCCCTCTGTGACACATCCACACAGACCCGACCGTACTGCAATCCAGGCGTCGCTGGCATCACACCGGATGCAAACCCGCCACACGCCCGCCGCTTGCCCTGCTTGATCCGGATGCTGTCCTCGGGATAGTTGACCACCGTACAGATGGGGAAGTCTTTGATCTGCATGCGCACGTAAGGCGTGAAGGTCTCATCCCGCACATCCTTCTTCTCCTCCTTGTAGTTTAGACATTTGAGTTTGATTTCAGGTTCCTGTGGCGAAAAAAATGACGCACAGCCAACATTGTGTTTCTTTCTTTTCCGTTTGGCAGATTTCTTCAGGCCTTGTTGTGCCGGTATTGGTTTTTGATGCTTGACTGGTACCGAATGAAGGTTTCTTATCCTTCCGGAGGATTTCTTCTTTGTGCGTTTTACAAATGCATCTAACATCTTTGCAGAAGTTGAGGTAGATAGAGTGGCTTTACGTCTGCTTGAACGTCTGACGTCGGTTTCTTCTTTCTTTTTCTTCTTCTTTACATCCGCCACAATGCGCATCCTTTCCAGCACCATTTTCTTGGACTTGCTCGATTGAACTTTTCTTTTACACACGCGACTCCTGATTGGATGGATGTCTTGAACAATGGCTTCCATTCTTACACCTCGTCTAGCTCTCGGAGGCAGTCTTTTCCTCTCAAGCAGGAGGGAACTGCCGCTAGACGGCAAATCATTACTTGTTTTGAATGTATCCGTGTCAGTTTGTTCTGCAGATGCATCGTTGACATGCACGGACTCGGTGTTGCACGTTTTGTCAGTTTTCCCTGTTAGTGTTTCTGGTGATTCTGTCTCAGCTGCTTCTGGCATTGTAGAATCAAACTCCTCCTCTTGCTTTGCTCCACTCGGAGAACTCGCGGTTTGCGGCAAAGCAAAAGCATCCTCTATTTGCTCCGCCGACGGAGACTCAGGATCCAACGGACTAATGAAGTCTTGGTTTAACGAAATGGCAAAGCCATCGTTCGGTAAAACCACAGGCTCCTCGGATCTGGAGATGAGAAAGACGAGCTCCGGATTGGCGTTCCGGTGCAAACCGTCTGCGTTTGCGCCGTCGTCCTCCGGAAATCCTCCCTCGAAGGGTCCGACGTTCCACAGGCCATTCGCAGCTCCATTTTGAAGCTCATCCACGCTGATGGGGAACCTGCACTCGCTGGGATCAGCTTGTAAAGATTTGAGCGTTTCCAAAGCCAGGTTTTCCACATCTTGAATATCCGGAGGTTGTTGAAGGTAGCAGAACGCCGCCACATTTTCCACGACCTGAGCCGGCGACATGAAGCCGAACTGATCGCAGGCCGTCAGTCCGACTGGGACGGACACCTGCTGGAGACAATGTTGGTCCACCGAAAGTGCAGCATCTCCGGCATCCGTCACCAGCTTTCCGGCATCATACGCGGCAGGATGCAGCGCAAACGCCTTGCTCAAGGAAGGAACGCCGTAGATCGGGGAATGCTCAGAAAAGACGTGCGACCGGCTCACGTAGGAGAGCGTGACGGTCGTGTTGGAAAACGCATTATCTGGTTGGATCTGGTCTGTGGGAAGCGGAAGTGGTTCAGGGTCGGTTTCGGGAAGCAACATCCCATTGCTGGTCCCAGGATTGACGAACCAGCCTGGCGTCTGGACGACATGCAAGGCGTCGATGGGGTTGGCTTTCAGAAGGCATTCCTCGGCGTTTCTCGTCAGATCGAAGATGTTTGGGAGGCTGCAGGCGGAGGACAGATCCTGAGGCTGTAAACCATCTGAGTCGCTGGGAGGCTCTTCCATATCAACTGAGAGCAGAAACATGAGGGTCAATTTTATTAATATGGCACCATTAAAAAATGCAATTTGACCGATCTTTAACAAAAAAAATTTAATATTTCATAAAAATTAAATAAAAGAAAAGTTGCATTAAAAATGCAAAAGCTAAAATAACAACAACTACAATAATAATAGTAATAATAATAAAACCGGAATCAGAATCTCTCTACAGCTGCTCACAACAGTTTTAATTTGGACTTGAAGATTGCTGGGAGGCTCTCAGAACAGAAACATAAGTGCCAATTTTATGTATATAAAATTTATTTATACAAAATTCACCACATAATTATTTAATTAAAAATTTATAAAGTTGACAAACGCAAAAGCTAAAATAATAACAAATAAAAATAAAATAATTAAGTTTTAAAACCTAAATTAAACTCAATAATACAGATAATAAAGCTGGTCATATGCCAAATAATAGAAATAGGTCTTCAAACTGGATTTGAAAATCCTGAAAATGATGTTAATGTTGCTCTAAATTATCAACATGACTTAAATCACATTTTTGAACCACTTTAGATTCATGCAATCAGTGTCGGAGCCATTTGCGCCACAGCGGAAATATTACACAACAGCTACTGCGCATTGAAAATAAATAAATAAATAAATAAATTGTGGCCGTAATTTTAAAAAAGCCTAAATGGTCTTTACAGTCACACTTGTTTCTTGTAAGAAGGGCAACATTTTCTTTATTTCTATTTCTCACAAGTTTTAAATACCTTTTAACTTATTGTATTCATTGAAAATAATATTAAATATTTTTTCTACTATTTGTATTATTTTATACAGAAAAAAATGGTGCTAATTTGGAGTATAATAATCACTTTTGTGATTTACGTATTTGATGTAAAACCACAAACTCATGACGAGGCCTTAATTAAAGGCCATAACAACCTGTTTTATTGACTGCATTCACGTTTAAGAGCTTTGATGGATTTATTAGCGCATGAACTAACACTGATAGCATGAATCTCTCACACTCCCGACCTGGAATAGTCATGTTTTATCTCCAGAATCAGCTAAATCGGTGTCTTTTGCACTAAATAATATCACTCATTATGATCTGGATAACGTCCAGAACTGTCAAACATCTCCAGACCAGATTTAATCCGGGTTCGTCTGGTTCTTCAGGCGTCGCTTTACCTGTCCTGTGGTTCTGTGTCGCTTTTCCGTCTGGCGTTTGTTATGCTAACGTTAGCATAGCAGGTTGTTAGCATGCGGGCTAATATACATTCTGACGACAATAAATAACGCTCACCGACGCGTCCAGCAAATGTACGTCGTTATGAATCCCAATGAAGCAGCGCAATTAATCAGAGATGAGAGCGAGAGAATCACCGCAGGCTTTCGTTAGCAAAGCGAGCTAAACAAAGAGCTCGCGTGCACAGACTCACCCGAGCAGATGCATTTATTCACGAAACCATTGCAAACTCCATCCCGCTGGAAAGAAACACACTCTTTCAAGTGCAGCCGCGTCTGTTTGAGTAGAGTGTGGAGTTCGGACTGAATAATGCATGAAACGGATGCTTCTCATACTTTTGGGCTCCAGTGGTTTTGGTCACGGCTGCGCTGCTGCTGTCAGAGTCATGATATTGCGCAGCATTATGGGACTTGTTGTAGTCAGTCCACTCAACAGTGTAGTTATTATGCGACACAAGATGTTCCTTAAAGCAAAGCATTGTGACGCATCTTTGCATTATTTTTTTATTTCAGGATTCACACACAGTTGGAACAATGCATTTCTAAGAGTTGCTGTATTTGAAAGCACCTTCCAGGTCTGGAAAACACATTTTGAAGTCTTCCAGGTTTTTAATAATTGTGAGATCCTGATTGCTTGTCTGTTAAAACGATCCACTTGGTTGGTTCTATTATCCTACGCACCTATCATCTGCAGGTGTGCGATGGAGTTGATTTACTAATTGATCCTTCTCAAATATTAAAATAAGTCATTGACTTATTATTGTAAATAAAAGTAATTCAACAAATAATCGTTTTATTGAATATGAATTTCATTTATTGCTTTTTTTTTTTTTAAATTTGATTATTCAGGACATTGTAATAAATTAGATTAAAAAATGTAACTGATTCGCATCCCTAATTGTCATATTTCATTTATAAGTACATGACTTCTTATAATATAAAAAAGCAACAATACAGGGTTTCTGCAGGTTTTATGAAAATAAATTTAAAACTTTTTAAGACCAATTAAAAAATTTAGGGAATACATTTAATGGATCACATCAATATGGTCTCTAAATGTAAATGTATAGTTTTATCAATGCTTTAAAGTTTGAACATATAACCTTTAACAGATTTCAATTACTTTTTAATTATTTTTTTTCCAAATAAATAAATACATTTTTTTTTCCAACCACTACAATGCAGAAACAACTTTTACTGTACCTTCTGATCACAATGCAAAAGTGAATATCTTCTTTAGTATTTTGTCTTGTTTTAATGTCTAAAGACTTGGAAAATTTTAATTCCAAAAAAACTTTAATTTGCAAAACTTAATTCAGAAGGAAAACTACCTTTCATTTCCCACTGACAGATATTTCTTCTTGTATAAACTTTTCTCAAAAAATAACTTACTCTTAAAATTTCTTAAATTTGGACCTCAGAAAAAAAAAATGCTGAAGATGTGCATGCAACATTTAATGCAATGACTTTGAATGTAAGACTTTCTGCTCTCTTAAGACCCGCAAACACCCTGCAATATTAATAAATGACAAATTAATCAGTGCAAAAGAGGGTGCAAAAATATTTATTGCTAATAAACCTGTTGTCAGTTCGTGTACATTTGCAGTATATTTACAATAATGTATAGATGAATGGAAATGTGAGACAAAAATTCATAACATTTAAATAAATACAATGGACTGCCACTGAACAACACTACAGACTTTATCAGCTTGAAGAAACAAAACAAAAAAAAACTCCCATTCACGTGAGTGGACCAGTATTCATTCATAACTTGTTCATATTCTTTAGAGCAGCCCAAACCCTCCCAGGTCTGTTCCTGTGTGTTTTACGTTTCTTTAAAACATCCGGAGATGCTGCAGAAGGTCAGCGGTTAATGATGCAAGCTTCGACTAAATGCAGCTATTTTATATGCATCCCATTTCACTAAAACAAGAAAGAGCCGGAGGAAACGCGCAAAGCCACCACTTCCCGAAGCCGCGATGATTCCTGCCGTGCCAATAATCTGTAGTGTCGAGTCGTGACGTGGGTTACTTCCTCCACTGGCGATTCACACAAACTAAAGAGTTAAAACAGTAGCTTACACAGTCGTGTTTAGTGTACGCATGATAGATGCTTCATTAAAACAAAGTATTTACATTAAGACATGGCAATGAAAACAAACCAACAACGTCACAGTAACTGAAGTGCATGAAATGCAGACTATAGACATAAAACTCAAACTTCATACCATGTTTAATATACGCTGTAGCTGTGACCAGTGTGTCTCTAAGTGATTAATTATTGGGCTAAAATACGCGGCGCTCTATTAACATGCAGCGAGGCCGTGTCAGAAGTCCTTAGTGTCCTTGTTGTCGAACAAGTGAAGTCTCTGCTCCGCCGTCAAACCTTCCTTCAGACTCTGGAGACGCAAACAGAGAGACTCAAATGTGATGCTTTGAAGCAGTTTCTGTGAGCATGTCAATAAAAACAGGGTTTCTGCAGGTTTTATGAAGGTCGACTTGTTCTAAGGTCAATTAAGGAACACAATACGTGACCCTGGAGCACAAAAGCAGTCATAAGTAGCACGGGTATATTTGTAGCAATAGCCAAAAATACACTGTATGGGTCAAAACGATCGATTTTTCTTTTAAGCCAAAAATCATTCGGATATTAAGTAAAGATCATGTTCCATGAAGACATTTTGTAAATTTCCTAACTTCATTTTTGATTAGTAATATGCATTGCTAAGAACTTCATTTGGACAACTTTAAAGGCGAATTTCTCAACATTTTGATTTTTTTTTGCACCCTCAGATTTCAGATATTCAAATATCTTGGCCAAATATCGTCCTATTGTCCTGACAAACCATACAAAAAGCTTATTTATTCAGCTTTCAGATGCTGTATAAATCTTATGACTGGTTTTGTGGTCCAGGGTCACATATGTCAATATGATCTGTGAATGTAAATGTCCAGGGAGATGCATGTATTGTTTTGCAATGTAAGTAATGCATTGAATTAGCAACACTTCAAAGTCTGAAATACAGCTTTCGACCATCTCCATTCATTTTCCATTCATTTTACAAAAAATAGCTTACGCTTTGAATAACTTCTGATCACACTGCAAAAGCGCTGTTCTTCTGTCTTGTATTCCAGTGTGAATGTCTAAAGGTTCTTAAATTAAGATACATTTACTTGAGAATCAAAATGATAGAACACGTCGTTTTCTGTGATATTGATCCAAATGAGGCGAGTTTATGATTAAAACAAGAACAAATATCTGCCAGTAGAGTCTGAAATATCAACTTAATTCAAAAGGGAAAGTTTTCACATCTCATTGACAGAAACTCGCTTAATTGTGTTCAATTTCTCAGAAAAGATTTTGCATCTCCAATAAATGTATCTTGAATTTAGGAATGTTTAGATATTTGTACTGGAAAACGACAAAAATACTGAGGAAGATATTCATGCTTTGCAGTGCATGCAACATTTAATGCCATGACTATGAATGTAAGACGTTCTGCTCTTATTTAAGACCTTTTTACGGTCTTCATTTGTGGAAGACCTGCAAAAGCCCTGTTCAAAGCAACTCTTTAAAAAAAAAAAAAAAAAAAAAAAAAAGTCTTTTATTTTCTTCATTACACATCCCTGCTTTTTCATTGCATTTAAATCAGTGACCTCAACAAAAATGCCAGAAGTGTTCAAAACTGCCAGCAGTGCCACCAACAAACTCCAGTGACACACACACACACACTCGCAGACACATGCCGTGAACCGCCGCGACCGGTCCTGTGAAACCCAATCAGTCTGTCTGAAATATGAACGATTTCCAGCAATGCATGTGGAAATGCCCTTGAGTCCACGAGACACGCGTCTGATGAACATGAGATGATGCGGACAGCCCTTCGTTCAGCAGGATCACATGCACCATGGCAGAAAATAATCTGATCTGTTTGTCTGTCAATGAACTAGAGCTGAGCGATGTGGCCACAAATACTATCACAATATCATCATTTGTAAGTCGCTTTGGATAAAAGCGTCTGCTAAAGGACTCGATGTAAATGTAATAATCACAATATTCATTTAGCATTAATGAGGAAGGAAATGCTTCCTCGTGTTTGTTAGAATCAATAGCTTTATTCAGACTGTCAGCCCAAATCCGATTTTGTGCATATCCGGATGGAATCTGATTTGAATAACTGACCGTGCACACAGCATATCGCAACTGTTCAAATCCGATTTGTGTGTCCATAAACGCTCTTTCATTTTTACTGAATGTGCATTGGTTTCTATGGTAATGCCATTAAGTTATGCCTACGCTAAAAACAACAGTAACAGCAATACAGTTTGCAATACAAATGTTGTCTTACCGTCGCGGTTGCACTGTAGTATTATATTTCGTCTTGTGAGGCAGCGGCAGAAACACAGGAAGCTTAAATGTGCGGCTTTATTCCGTGCTGCCAACCTCCGCTACTTTGCTTCTTTTTTTTTTTTCCCTTTTTTTGTTATCTCCGCTACTTTCAAAACACAAAGAGGTACATATACTAGCAGTATATTGTATTATTCCTCTTGACTTGCACTTCGCAACGACACAAGCTTGTTTCTGCAAAAGACGTTCAGCATGTTTTCTGCAAAAACGTCTGACGTATTTACGTTTTACGTGGCGTGAGGACGTGAAAAGCTATGCTAAATCCGATCTGACCGTCCAGACTAAATATGATTTCCAGAAATGCGATTTGAATAGGATTCCAAACCACGTACGAATGTAGCTCGAAACGGATTTGCACAAATCAGATTTCATGTAGTACGTTGCCGTTCAGACTATTTAAATATGATCGGATTTCAATCGGATTTGCACAAAAATCGGATTTGGGCTGACAGTCTGAACGAGGCTAATGTAAACATCACTCGTTTGTTCACAATCGAACTACAGAGTAAGATACCTTTTAATTTAGGGCACCTTAATTTATTTTTCCATAAATTCTGTTTTATATTTTATTTATTCTGGATTCTGTGTTTTGTGATTTAATAAAAAATAGCTTTTTTTGTTAAATAAGATGCTGTACAAAACTGTATAAATTACATGGATGAAAAAATATCTTGGTTGTATGATACTCAAAAATAATATTGCTTTATAATAATATATTACATAATTATATAATTTCTTCAAGTTAAACTAAACTTTATTTTGTTGGTTTGTGGTGAAAATCTTTGAGTTTTGGTGTGTATTTGACAGCAGTAATGGGAGAAAAAATGTTTACAAAGCTTTGAATCAACTGAACCAACTACTTAGCAAAATGATTGATTATTTTGAAGTGAGTGAAACTCCTCATGCTGGTCAGAACAGCGTAAATGCAACAAAACTCAGGCCACACATGCATGGAAACTTTACAAACCATTGCAAAGGTTTTATTGAAAGTATAATATATTAAATGCAATTAACAAATAATCAAATACCATTAAATAAGAAGTGTCTGTATAATATGTGTTCGATTATTAATTTTCACGGCTTGTTTTTGTTTTATGGAGGGCTTGTCGAAACCAGCCAACAACAGACTATTAACAACTACTCTTCCTTTTAATTACACAAATGTCTCATGAACAATGTCTACAAATTTAGAAAGTCCAAGATCAGGTGAAAACTATAGTAGACACAATCGTTTACTGAAATCACATGACTTTGAAAGTTTGATACACGCTCCAAATCACTGGTTGATTCATTATGGTTTCGTAGCTTCAAGAAGCAGAGTTTGAAAAGACCTATAACTAATTGACGGTAGTTTTTGTAAACTAAGTAAATGTCGTAAAGTGACTCTTGGAGCAGCTCTGGAGAGGAAGTTCATGTCCTCATATACTGAGACGAGCATCACATGTGTCTGAGTTTGTGTAATACATGAAAATATGCAGAACATGCAGATTACAGACACACACTGACAGCTGCTGCTGCTGTTAGATTCATCCAGATCCACTAAAAACGGCCAGAACTTATCATCGCTTTATCATGATCTCAATATGATATGGTTTATCGCCCAGCCCTAGCATGAATCCGATGCTCAGCTCCGAATGATGCACGGGGAGTTCAGCGCATTCGCTGCCTTCTAAGGGCTTTTACCTAAAATCAGATGTCAAAGGTCTTCAGGTTTAGTCTTTAGCTGTCCCAGGGCATGTCACGACTCACAGACTGGGAATAGAGGGAAAAACAGAGGAAACACATACATACATACACACGCACACACACACATACACACGGGACTGTGTGTTAGAGGAGGGAATGTGCAAAAGACATTGTCTTACCGCTACCTATCAGGCTTTTTCCTGGACAACAAAACACAGCACACACACAGTTCAGTTCCTGACTGTTCACAAGCTGCTGTATTTTTCTTAAAGGCAACAACGTGTTGACCTGAGGGTGGCAGTGTGAGCTTAACTAACTCTTAATCAACACCAGAGGACTGAACGTGTGTGTGGAAACATACCTTTGACCTCATGGTGCGTTCGGAGCGTTTGGCTGCTGCGGCCGCCATCTTTAAAATGTCAGGATTGCTCTTTGACTTCATGATATCTGAAAGACACGACAGCCGGTCGGTTCATAACATGCACGTGAACGTATTTGAGTGTGGGTTGATTTCGAGGCGAGGGTCGTACCGTAACCGCTGCGCTCCACATCCTCTAGCGTGGGTTCCCCCAGTGCATCATGGGCCTGCTGCAGCTGCTCGCGAAGTCGGCTCAGATCGCGCTCCGCTTTGGCCCGTACGATGCTCAGCTCCGTGTAGATGTCCTTATATTTATCGGTTGCATATTTTTTATCCTATCAAGAGACGTGACAGGTTATTAACGTTAATCAGTGTACATTCTTTCATCAGGGTCCTTAAAAAGTCTTAAAAATCTGTTTGATCAAAATTCAGGTCATAAAAACTTAAATGATAAAACAAAAGGCTTTATTATCATTTTAGGAGATCTTAAATTTGGGTACAAAAAATATTTCATTGTATTTAAATTTATACATGGCAGATACAGAGTCAACATTCAACACAATAGAATAAATAAAAACATTTGATACATTTCAATTTAGAAAAAGACTGGCCACATTGTATTTTATCTGTGTCCATCTTACAAAATAATTCAGAAATCGCAATACATCCTAATGTGATGACTAAACTTCAAAAGGCGATGATGTATTTAAATAAATATGAGTGCTGCACATACAAAGTCAAAACAGCAGCTGAATATTACAAATTTAAGTCAAGCAAGTGATTATGATTTACTGATGATGAATTATGTCAGCGTTTACATTACAGCATTTATATTGTTATATGTTGTAGATGGTGTAAGTGCAAGAGCTTCACATTTCAAAATAAGAGTCTCAGTGTATTCGGAACTGTTTATAATTAAAAGTCCTGCATAATACATAAAATACTTGTTTATTTTCTGGATATTACTGGTATTTTTTGGTTACACAAACTGAGTCTGGCATTTAATTTAAATGTTAACTCACTCTGGGCCAACCATCGCAGGAAGGAATGACTAAGAACATTATTTACCATTCGATTTATATATTTTACAAGTATCGGCACAATAATCTGTTTATTTCTTTGAACACATTATCATCGTATCTGGAAAATCAAATATCATTGACCTATAATTCTAATGTATTGATACTATATTAGAACTTATACTACGGGGCCGTTGAATGCTTGAATCTGATTGGCTGACGAACGTTCTGAGGTGTGCAATTATTTTCAGGGAAACGCACGGTGAACGTAGTTCCAGGCAGCTCTCGACCGCATTACAGTTCCGTATCACTTCGCCAAACGATTTCAGTTATTTCAAAAGGTCTTACAACAGCAAAACAACCAAAACCCACAACGACACTGGCCAAACACATAAACATAGTAAGCAATGGGATAAAAACGACAGATCAGTTCCATGTTTTGCCACAAAATTACGTTTAATTATGTACGTAAAGCACATAATCTATTTCTGCCGCTCTCTCCCACCCTTACAGACACACACAGTTTACACACATGGAAACATACGCGCTAATGTTGTTATAGCGGTGCCCTGACGACTTTGTCAGTAAATAGTTTAGCAACTTAAAAGTACATGACATCTCTCACAAGCGAAGCGAGGTAACAACGGCACTGTTCGTGAAGAAAATGAACTTAAAGTTTCACCAGTAGAGACGCTGCTGCCGAACACTGATGAGAGACAGACTCAGAGAGGTAGGCTAATTCACGCACGCTCAATCTCTCTCTCTCTCTCTCTCTCTCTCATAACTTAGTTGTTAGCTGCATTTGTCTGTTATCAACGGCTCAAGCCTCAGTTTGGTCTAAAATGATGTTTTGGAAATTAGCAAGGGAGGCGATGGATGAGATGCGGAAGAAATAGTCCTACTCACAATAGCGATTTAAGTTCAAAAACCGGACGAATCCCTTGAAATATATCATCTGATCGATGTGTTGAGGTGTGG